>JAWQEG010004208.1:0-10000 GCA_033782935.1 Petrolisthes cinctipes
GTCTGTCTGTCTTTCTTTCTGTCTGGGTCTCTGTCTGTTTGTCTGTCTGGGTTTCTTTCTGTCTGTCTGGGTGTCTTTATCTCTGTCTTTCTGTCTATCTATCTCCCTATCGTCTGTCTCTCTGTCTGTCTACCTGTCTGTGTGTCTATCTATCTCCAATCTGTCTGTCTCTCTGTCTGTCTACCTGTCTGTGTGTCTATCTATCTCCCAATCTGTCTGTCTCTCTGTCTGTCTACCTGTCTGTGTGTCTATCTATCTCCCTATCTGTCTGTTTATCTGTCTGTCTGTCTCTGTCTGTCTACCTGTCTGTGTGTCTTCTATCTATCCCTATCTATCTGTCTATCTATCCCTACTACTGAGGGGAAGCAGAAAAATAGGAGAAATAAACAAAAAGATGAAAAAAATATGAATAAAAAAACCTTCAATTTTTTCCCTCGTTCAACACATGACCACGAGCAAAAAATTAAAAACTTCATTCACCCTCCAGTTTCATCACGATAAATCTGGTGATGAATGAACAGAGGATGATGAGTGGGTGATGAGTAGGTGATGAGAGTCTAAGTGAGGGGGTAATGAGGGGGTAATGAGGGGGTAATGAGGGTGTTATGACGTGAAGGTAAGCCAGTATATGTAATGTTATTATTTACTTCACAATACACGTGTAGGAGAGAATTGGTGGCTGGAAGGACGTGTGTGTGTGTGTGTGTGTGTGTGTGTGTGTGTGTGTGTGTGTGTGTGTATAATAATTGTGAATCAGTGTGTGTGTGTGTGTGTGTGTGTGTGTGTGTGTGTGTGTTGTATAAAATTGTGAATCAGCGTGTGGTGGGTGTGTTGTGTGTATTGGTATAAAATGTGAATCAGCGTGTGTGTGTGTGTGTGTGTGTGTGTGTGTGTGTGTGTGTGTGTGTGTGTGTTTGTGTGTGTGTGTGTTAGAATCATGAAATAAGAGGAAAGGAAGGGAGGACAGTGTAGGTGGTCAGTCAATCTCTCTCTCTCTCTCTCTCTCTCTCTCTCTCTCTCTCTCTCTCTTTAGTAATAACTGCATAATTAGGCTATGATTCAGATTTTTTTTGCTATTCTGGTCCTGTTTCCAGTCATATATACTTTGGAGGAATCAAGGGGCTCCAATGTGCCAAAAATACAATCAATGCAACTAAAAAAAAAAAAAAAAAAAAAAACACACACACACACACACACACACACACACACACACACACACACACTTGTACCATTAAAACTCATATATGTAAATTCTTAAGGGATAATTATCATACTTTGGGTACATTATTAGAGTGACTTGATTCCTCCAAAAGTATGACAGGAAACAGGACCAGATTAACAAAAAAAAAAAAAAAAAAAAAAAAAATTTGTTGTGTTGCTTGGATTTTTGTTTTTATTATTTTTTATTTTTTGTTAGTAGGAAACATCTGGCCCAAACTATTACTGTATATATATTTTTTTCTTTTATAGATTTCGTATTTCCTTTTCCGGTGGTGACGACAACTTTTTGTGAGTAAGCTGAGCAAGTGGTCAAATCTCCCCTTCCTGCATTTACGTCTAGTTAAAGAAGGCAAGCACAGGCAACCATGCATACAGAAACTGGTTGGTACATGCACTTGTATATTTATCCACACACACCACACCTCACACACACACACACACCCACTAAGATAGATCCATGACTAACACACACACATCCACGAATCAACACACACACACAGATAGATCCACGACTTAACACACACACAGATCCATGACTTAACACACACACACTCACACACACCACAGACATCTACGACTTACACAAACACAGACATCCACGACTTAACACTCACTCACACACACAACACACACACACACATATATCCACCACTCACACACACACACAGACATCCGACTTAACACACACACACACACACACACACTAATACACAGACACACACACAGGGCAAGGTGAGAAACGCACGAGTGAGTGAAGTGAACTGCACATGCACATTAAACAAAGCCCCAGGGAACATTACTAATTAAGGCAGGCAGTGAACTTGTCTCCTGGCTGGGTAATAGTGTCAGAGGCTAATAATGGGGTCACTCACACACACACACACACTCAGATCCACACGCACACATGCACATACACACACCTCAGGTCCACGACTCATTACACACACATACACACTCTCAGGTCCACGACTCGTTACACACACACGACACACCTCTCAGATCCACGACTCACACACACTACACACTCATATACACACATACACACACTCTCAGGGTCCACGACTCGTTACACACACACATAACACACTCCCAGATCCACGACTCATTGCACACACACATACACATACACACACACACACACACACACACTACATACACTCTCAGATCCACGACTCATTACACACACACACACACAGATCCACACGCACACACACAGTTACACACACGCGCGAACCCACTAGCAACACACACACACACACACACACACACACACACACACGAGAAATACAGCGGGGCAATGAGAGTGTGTAATAGTGTGGAGGAATAACACGGTAATAGAGAGAGAGAGAGAGAGAGAGAGAGAGAGAGAGAGAGAGTTATATAGAACACAGACCACAACAGACCTTATGATCCACACGAGAGAGAGAGAGAGAGAGAGAGAGAGAGAGAGAGAGAGAGAGAGAGAGGGTCACAACACACAACTCAAACAGAGATAGACAGGTGGGGCAGTGAGGAGGAATAGAGGATAATAAGAATGATTGAGAGAGATCAAGAACGACTGGATTTCTCTCATATTTATCAGTGAGAGAGAGAGAGAGAGAGAGAGAGAGAGAGAGAGAGAGAGAGAGAGAGAGAGAGGAGTTATAGAAAAACAGCAATAGGCAACTGTGTGTGTGTGGTGTGTGTGTGTGTGTGTGTGTGGTAAGAGAGATAGAGATATTTACAGAAAAACATCAATAGGCAAGGGTTCAGTCAGGCTTCCCATTGGCAATACTGTATAGACTCGATGACGTCATATGTAAACAAACGACCCGAGAACAATATGGAGTTTAACGAGTCCTTCAAATATTACCACGAAACACACACACCTATTATAGAATGAGATTGTTTCGTGCATAGTCAGGAGCTCAGAAGCCACCAATTCTCATACACGATCACATATAGGGGTCTTTAAGTGGAGTATTACACAATCTTGTGCATTGAGGCCTGATTCCTCCAAAATATGCCCGAAATCTAAAACAGGACCAGTGAATATAAGATGAACCTGGTTTGTGCTTGAAGTTTGGAGGATGTAGTTGCTCCTTTAATTATCGTGAATTTTGTGTGTATGATAGTTTTTATGTGTTTGATACAATGATATTAGGATATTATACAGCACACACACACACATACACACACACACACACACACACACACAGAACACTCTCCATCTCTTATGTTTGTAAATCTCACACACACCACACACACACACACACGACACTTACATCTCTTATTGTTTGGTAATATCACACACACACCACACCATCCACCTGACATTGTTTTCTAATTAATAAAGCAATACACACACACACACACACACACACACACACACACACACACCCACGAACACTTTCCATCTCTTATTGTTTTGTTAATATCACACACACACACACACCACACACACACCACACACACCACGAACACCATCCACCTGACATGTTTTCTAATTAATAAAGCAATAACACACACACACACACACACACACACACACACACACACACACACACACACATACATGCACACAAACACACACGAACACCATCCACCTGACATTGTTTTCTAATTAATAAAGCAATAACACACACACACACACGCACACACCACACACACACACGCACACACACACACCATCCACCTGACATTGTTTTCTAATTAATAAAGCAATAACACACACACACACACACACACACACCACTTGTCAAACGCTCCCCCCCTCCCCCCCCAAAATGTAAAAGAAAAAAAACTCTATAACATGTTTTTTTCACCTTTAACCACACCTCGACCTTCCAACAACAATAACAACAACAATAACATCAATAAGAACAGCAATAACAACAACAGCATCAGCAATAACAACATCAATAAGAACAGCTATAACAACAACAACAACAACAACAAAATAACATCAATAACAACAGTAACAACAACATCAGCAATAAAAAAAACATCAATAAGAACAGCAATAACAACAACAACAACATCAGCAATAACAAAAAAATAACATCAATAACAACAGTAACAGCAACAACAACAACAACAACAAAATAACAACTACAATAACATCATCAACAACAACAGCAACAACAACAACAGAAACAACAACAACAACAACAACAATATTCTATTAAGATGGGGGCCTTTTTATTTTGGTGTATTAAATATTTATGAGTGCTACTGATTCCTCCAAAGTATGCCAGGAAACAACCGATCTTAATTAATGGTACTATGTTTCGTGGCATAGTTTGGAGGAATCAGAAACCTTCAATTCACCAACCAGAGAATATAATAATAAAATATATCCCATTAATTAAAAAAAAAAAAAAAAAAACTCCTTGATTCCTCCAAAGTGTGCCAGGAAACGAGGTCACAACAACAACAACAACAACAACAACAACAATAATAATAATGGTGGTCTGTTTTCTGATGATATATTTTGCAGGAATCATTTACTCCATTTTCTTTATTATTATTATTATTATTATTATTATTATTATTATTATTATTATTCTACCTCCTTAATTAATTCCTGGAGATAAAGGTATATATATAGATTAATTACATTTTCACCAGGTAAGGTAGATTTATTTCCTCAGGTAAACAAGAAATAAATGAATAAATGATAAGATAAATATAGTTAGAGAACACCAAATTAATATCATATAATTTTTTCTTATTAAATTATACAATAAATATATATACCTAAATTTTCCATCACCTTCTAACCCCCCCTCCCCCCCTTCCCATCACCACTCCTTCCCCCCCCCTTCTCTTTCTCTCCTCCACCCCCCCTACCCCCCCCTCACTCACCCCCACCCCCCAGACTACGCACCCACTGACCTGTTGAATACCGGTATGATATTTATAATTATAGGTCAAATTATAGTTAAAATTATATTTCAAAATTATCACTCCTCATATCTGTTTATTTATCTAGTTAGTTAGTTAGTCAGTTAGTCAGTTAGTCAGTTAGTTAGTTAGTTAGTTAGTTAGTTAGTTAGTTAGTTAGTCAGTCAGTCAGTCAGTCAGTCAGTCAGTTAGTTAGTTAGTTAGTTAGTTAGTTAGTTAGTTAGTTCGTTCGTTCGTTAGTTAGTTAGTTAGTTAGTTAGTTAGTCAGTCAGTCAGTCAGTCAGTCAGTCAGTCAGTCAGTCAGTCAGTCAGCTAGTTAGTTAGTTAGTTAGTTAGTTCGTTCGTTCGTTCGTTAGTTAGTTAGTTAGTCAGTTAGTTAGTTAGTTAGTTAGTTAGTTAATCAGTCAGTCAGTCAGTCAGTCAGTCAGTTAGTTAGTTAGTTAGTTAGTTAGTTAGTTAGTTAGTTAGTTAGTTAGTTAGTTAGTTAGTTAGTTAGTCAGTTAGTTAGTTAGTTAGTTAGTTAGTTAGTTAGTTAGTTAGTTAGTTAGTTAGTTAGTCAGTCAGTTAGTTAGTTAGTTAGTTAGTTAGTTAGTTAGTTAGTTAGTTAGTTAGTTAGTTAGTTAGTTAGTCAGTTAGTCAGTTAGTTAGTTAGTTAGTTAGTTAGTTAGTTAGTTAGTTAGTTAGTTAGTTAGTTAGTTAGTTAGTTAGTTAGTTAGTTAGTTAGTTAGTTAGTCAGTTAGTTAGTTAGTTAGTTAGTTAGTTAGTCAATCAGTCAGTCAGTCAGTCAGTCAGTCAGTCAGTCAGTCAGTCAGTTAGTTAGTTAGTTAGTTAGTTAGTTAGTTAGTTAGTTAGTTAGTTAGTTAGTTAGTTAGTTAGTTAGTTAGTTAGTTAGTTAGTTAGTTAGTTAGTTAGTTAGTTAGTTAGTCAGTTAGTCAGTTAGTTAGTCAGTCAGCTAGTTAGTTAATTAGTTAGTTAGTTAGTCAGTTAGTTAGTTAGTTAGTTAGTTAGTTAGTTAGTTAGTTAGTTAGTCAGTTAGTCAGTTAGTTAGTCAGTCAGTTAGTTAGTTAGTTAGTTAGTTAGTTAGTTAGTTAGTTAGTTAGTCAATCAACCTGTTATCCAATAAGTCAGCCATTCAATCATCCATTCTTCCATCCAGTCAATCAGTCAACCAGTCAGTTAGTCATCCATCCATTAATCTATCCATTCATCCATCCTTCCTTCCAGTCAGTCATCCATCCATCCATACATCCATTAATCCATTCAGTCAGTCAGTCATCCATCCATCCATACATCCATCCATCCATTAATCAATCCATCTATCCATCCAGTCATCCATCCATCCATTAATCAATCCATTCATCCATCCTTCCATCCTTCCATCCATCCATCCATCCATTAATCCATTCATTCATCTATCCTTCCTTCCATCCATCCATTCATCCATCCATTAATCAATCCATCTATCCATCCATTAATCAATCCATCCATCCTTCCTTCCATCCATCCATTCATCCTTCCATCCATTTAGTTATCCATCCATCCTTCCAGTCAGTCATCCATCCATCCATCCATTAATCCATTCATCCAGTCAGTCATCCCTCCATACATCCATTCATCCTTCCTTCCATCCATTCATCCATTCATCCTTCCAGTCATCCATCCATCCATACATCTATCCATTCAGTCATCCATTTTTCCTTCCTTCCATCCATCCAGTCATCCATCCATTCATCCTTCCATTTTTCCTTCCATCCATCCATTCATCCATCCACCCAGTTATCCATCCATCCATTCATCCATCCATCCATTTAGTTATCCATCCATCCTTCCATCCATTAATCAATCCATCTATCCATCCATCCATCCTTCCAGTCAGTCAGTCATCTATCCATCCATCCTTCCATCCATCCATCAATCCATCCATCCATCCATTAATCAATCCATCTATCCATCCAGTCATCCATCCATCCTTCCATTCATCCTTCCATCCATTCATCCATTCATCCATCCAGTAATCCAGGGTGAACAAGTGTAGCCAAAACAATAGCTTGGTGGATGGCTCGGTTCGCCTTAACCCACTTTCCCAACGTGAAATTTTACCGAGTTTAATTTCTCATTTCTCTCTCTCTTCGAAAATATGTATGTGTACGTGTGGAGAGAGAGAGAGAGAGAGAGAGAGAGAGAGAGAGAGAGAGAGAGAGAGAGAGAGAGAGTGTGTGTGTGTGTGTGTGTGTGTGTCCCTCCCTGAAAGTGTGTGTGTGTGTGTGTGTGTGTGTGTTGGGAGGAGTAGGAAGGGGAGGGAAACGAATATGTATGATTATTGTGTATTTTATCTATAATTATTGTTGTGGGGTGTGAAGGTCAAGGTGTTTTTTTGTCTGTCTGTTTGTCTGTTTTTCTGTCTGTAATGGAGTTGGAAGAAGTAAAAATTTCCTCACCCCTAAGTAAAAAAAAAAAAAAAACAGAAATTTATATTTACTGTGAGAAAAAAATAAATAAATGAAAAATATAAAATTAACTTGAAAATTAAAAAAATTATATATATATATATATATATATATATATATATATATATATATATATATATATATATATATATATATATATATATATATATATATATATAAGCAAATGAATATCTGAAAATTATTAATTGGTAAGAAATAATTCCTGAGTGGTTCGTTTTGCTGAATAATTTGGAGGAATCATTAGGACCCAATATATTCACAAGACACTGAGGAGAAAAACGTTTGATAATTAAAGAAAGAAGCGAGGAAAGGAAACACAGAAGGAGATAAACTGAAAATTAACTGAAGAGAGAGAGAGAGAGAGAGAGAGAGAGAGAAGGGGGGGGGATGAAAAAACGAGAAGGAAGAAAGAATGACAAGAACATAAAACAGGTAATCATTAATCATCCAGTCGTGTGTGTGTGTGTGTGTGTCAATCACCCGAAAACTGACACTTATATGAGAATTATTATTGTGTGTGTGTGTGTGTGTGTGTGTGTGTGTGTGTGTGTTAATTTTCCGAGCACTGACACTTAACTAAAAAATAAAAGGTAATTATTGTGGATAGTCCAGTCGTGTTTACATTGTGTGTGTGTGTGTGTGTGTGTGTGTGTGTGTCAATCTTCTCACAACACTTATACTGTTTTCATTATTAACCATGACCTACATTTATAATTCCACGAACTGACAACACATTCCATATTAATATCAGCTGCGGATAAGTACCTAACCTAACTTAACCTAACCTATCTTAACAAAATATAACATACCCTATCCTATCATATTCTAACTTAACCTAACCTAACCTAACTTAACAAAATATAACATACCCTATCCTATTCTATCATATTCTAACTTAACCTAACCTATCCTATCCTATTCTATCCTAACCTAACTTAACAAAATATAACATACCCTATCCTATCCTATTCTAACTAAATCTAACCTAACCTAACCTAACCTATCCTATCCTATTCTATCCTAACCTAACTTAACAAAATATAACATAACCTATCCTAACCTAACCTAACCTAACCTAACCTAACCTATCCTATCCTAACCTAACCTAACTTAACTTAACAAAATATAACATACCCTATCCTATCCTATTCTAACTAAATCTAACCTAACCTAACCTAACCTATCCTATCCTATTCTATCCTAACCTAACTTAACAAAATATAACCTAACCTAACCTAACCTAACCTAACAGAACCTATCCTATCCTAACCTAACCTAACTTAACTGTGTAAAATATTGGATGGCATACCATTGATCGAAAAATTATACAGATATGAAATTAAAAAAGAATAATACATAGAGTAGATTTTCGCCAGGTAATAATAATAATAATAATAATAATAATAATAATAATAATAATAATAATAATAATAATAATAATAATAATAATAATAATAATAATTCCTATAATAATAATAATAATAATAATAATAATAATAATTCCTATAATAATAATAATAATAATAATAATAATAATAATAATAATAATAATAATAATAATAATAATAATAATTCTCTAAAACCACGTGTCGAAAATGTATCAACTCAGAAGACTTTTGTTGGTGAATTGGAAGGTCTCAGGTTCCTCCAAGCTATACCACGAAACAGAATATATACATGATCCCTATTTTCTGGCATAGTTAGGAGGAATCAGAAGCCTCCAGCAGTTCTTTCAAATATTGCCACGAAACACACACACACACACCTATAGGGAAGGAGCTTGTTTCGTGGCATAGTCAGGAGGAATCAGAAGCCTCGATCCAGTTCTCATAGATACACGATCACAGGGTCCTTAAGGGGAAGACAAGGAAAGCTATCTGTGAATGTGTAATTGTGGGAATATCTGTCAGACGAACGATAATAATATAGGGTGGAAAATAATACCGTAATGATAATAAGGTAATTGTTGGATTATACTATGCTATACGGAAAGGAATTACGGTCCAAGATTATTATTATTATTATTATTATTATTATTACAGGTATTTCTATTATTATTATTATTATTATTATTATTATTATTATTATTATTATTATTATTATTATTATTATTATTATTATTATTATTATTTGAGCTATTATTATTATTATTATTATTATTATTATTATTGTTATTATTTGAGGTATTGTTAATATTATTGTTATTATTATTATTACAGGTATCTTTATTATTACAGGTATTTCTATTATTATTATTATTATTATTATTATTATTATTATTATTATTATTATTATTATTATTATTATTATTATTATTATTATTATTTGAGCTATTATTATTATTATTATTATTATTATTATTGTTATTATTTGAGGTATTGTTAATATTATTGTTATTATTATTATTACAGGTATCTTTATTATTA
>JAWQEG010004208.1:15000-110000 GCA_033782935.1 Petrolisthes cinctipes
TGTAATGAAAATGACTTAAGGTGGTAATTCTTTTTTGGTACATTGGAGTGTCTTGATTCCTCCAAAGTATGCCCGGAAACAAGACCAGATGAGCAAAAATTATGGTGTTTTGTTGCTTGGAATAGTTTGGAGGATTCAGTTGCTCCAAATTTACCAACACCGAATTTCCTCCTTAAGGGACCCTGTGATGTAGTCAGCATTTTGGAGGTAAATTATTAGTCCTTCAAATATTGCCACGAAACACCTCCACCATGGAAGGAGATTGTTTCGTGGTATAGTCAAGAGGAATCCGAAGCCTTCAATTCTCATACACGATCACAGGGTCCCTTAAGGTGGTAATTAATTCCCTTTTGGTTCATTGGAGTGCCTTGATTCCTCCAAAGTATGCCAGGAAACAGGCCCAAGTTAACCAAAATAATGGTGTTCTGTTGCTTGGAATAGTTTGGAGGATTCAGTTGCTCCAGATTTACTAATACAAAACTTTCCCCTTAAGTTATTAATTAAAGAGTTCATCCCTGGTTCACTTTGATCTTTAATTAAAATAGATACGAGACAACAAAAGTGTAGCCTGGTCCTGTGTTTGTTTGTTTGTTTACATTAGAATGATGCGGTTTGTGTGTGTGTGTGTGTATGTGTGTGTGTGTGTGTGTCTGTGTGTGTGTGTGTGTGTGTGTGTGTGTGTGTGTGATTATAGTTAAGTGTGTGTGTTTGAACATATTGAGGTTGCTGTGTGTGTGTGTGTGTGTGTGTGTGTGTGTGTGAATCACGGTAAGGTTGCTGGATGTGTGTGTGAGAGAGAGAGAGAGAGAGAGAGAGAGAGAGAGAGAGAGAGAGAGAGAGAGAGAGAGAGAGAGATATTATAATTATGTGTGTGAATCACGGTGAGGTTGCTCTGTGTGTGTGTATTACTGTGAGGTTGCTGTATGTGTGTGTGTATGTGTGTATTAATGTGTGTGTGTGTGTATGTGTGTGTGAGTATTACTGTGAGGTTGCTATGTGTGTGTGTGTATGTGTGTATTAATGTGTGTGTGTGTGTATGTGAGTATTACTGTGAGGTTGCTGTGTGTGTGTGTGTATGTATGTATGTATTAATGTGTGTGTGTGTGTGTATGTGTGAATCAGGGTGAGTTTGCTGTAGGTTGTGGTCTGTGTGTGTGTGTCTGTGTGTGTGTGTGTCTGTGTGTCTGGTGTCTCCTTGGTGCTCGATTTAAGACACCGCAATCCGTTAGTATCCGCCTACGACTTGTTGTGGTAAATAATATGTATGAGAGAGAGAGAGAGAGAGAGAGAGAGAGAGAGAGAGAGAGAGAGAGAGAGAGAGAGAGAGAGAGAGAGAGAATAATAAATTGTGTGTCCGTGTGTGTGTGTGTGTGTAGATTAGGCCTTATATATATATGTGTGTGTGTGCGTCTTCTGTGTCTGTGTGTGTGTGTGTGTGTGTGTGTGAAGGAGGGAGGGGGGAGGGCAGGGAGTGTGGGAAAGTATGCAGGCAATGTGGGAACCGATCTAACACCCTGGGAATATCACACACACACACACACACACACTATTATATATGTGTGATCTCTCTCTCTCTCTCTCTCTCTCTCTCTCTCTCTCTCTCTCTCTCTCTCTCTCTCTCTGTGTGTTCAAGGAAATTTATTGTGAATGATAACCACTTACTTTCTCTGTCTTGTATAGGAGAGAAATGACTATAAGAGTATTGGAAACTAAAATATTATTGGGAGCTCTGAGAAATACCTGTGAGAAAGGACAGCATACGAAAGAGGATGGTAAAAGAGAGAGAGAGAGAGAGAGAGAGAGAGAGAGAGAGAGAGAGAGAGAGAGAGAGAGAGAGAGAGAGAGAGAGAGAGAGAGAGAGAGAGAGAGAGGGGGGGGGGTTAGATAAAAAGTATGGGATGAGGAAGGGAAAGGAAGAAAAGCACAGCAAAGAGAAGGGAAGGGAAGGGAAGGGAAGAGAGATTTAGGTAGCGAGGTTAAGTGAGAGGGAAGGAAAGGGAAGGGAAAGGAAGGGAATGGAGACAGAGACAGTGAAGTTAAATGAGTTGGGAAGGGAAGAGAAGGGAGACAGAGGCAGTGAAGTTAAATGAGAGGGAAGGGAAGAGAAGGGAGGTTTAGGCAGCGAGGTTAAATGAGAGGGAAGGAAAGGGAAGGGAGACTATAGGCAGTGAGGTTAAATAATAGGGAAGGGAAGGGAAAGGTAAAGACAGACAGACATTGACCATTATCAGCAAAGGTGTGGGATGAAGAGTTATGTGGAGCGAGGTTAGTGGAAGAGGAGAAGTCATTTATAGATTTTTCAACCTTGTAGACCCCATTACATCACCATAACCATTACTATACCATGTCATAATGTTGTCATACCACATCACCACGACACTATTAATGATCAAACTATTACCATAACATACCACACTATATCATACCCATAACATACCACTGTAATATCATCAACAAAACGTACTCTACACTCGCGATCCAAAATATGTATCCAGGCTTGTTTCGAATAGCCTGATCGAGTATTAAGCGAGTTCAAGCAAATATAAAACAGGATAAGCGTTGTAATTGGTTCACTAGTATGTCAAATGATTCGGAACTTCAACAAGACCTGGATACAAATTTTGGATTGCGAGTGTACCATAATATATAACATACACCTCTGTCATTAATTATATATACCTTTAAGGAGATAGTATACTTTTGGCGCATTGGAGCGCAGTGACTCCTCCAAAACATGTCAGGGAACAGCAGGACCAGATGTGAACAAAAATATTGGTGTCCTATTACTCAGAAAAGTTTGGAGGAATCAGTTGTTCCAGAATTACTATAATAATCTATCCTCATAACACATCTACCATAACATATACCACTTTCATACCTTCTACAAATATATGTAACCTAACACACCAATGTCAAACACACGTAACATAAGTGAACCGAGTTTTAGGAAGGCGTACGTGGGAAATAAAAGTGTATAATAATGAGACACAGACCTACAATCAACACCAACTAAGAGAAGGAGAGGTGAAGGTGAGGGAGGGAGGGGAGGAATATTAGGTGAGGGAGGGGGAGGGGTGATGGTGAGGGAGGGGGAGGAACAAAAGGTGAGGGAGGGGGAGTGGTGATGGTGAGGGAGGGGAGGGAGGGGTAGGGGTGATGGTGAGGGAGGGGGAGTAACATAAGGTGAGGGAGGGGGAGTAACATAAGGTGAGGGAGGGGGAGTAACATAAGGTGAGGGAGGGGGAGTAACATAAGGTGAGGGAGGGGGAGTAACATAAGGTGAGGGAGGGGAAGGAACATAAGGTGAGGGAGGGGGAGTAACATAAGGTGAGGGAGGGGGAGTAACATAAGGTGAGGGAGGGGGAGTAACATAATTAAGGTGAGGGAGGGGGAGTAACATAAGGTGAGGGAGGGGGAGTAACATAAGGTGAGGGAGGGGGAGTAACATAAGGTGAGGGAGGGGGAGTAACATAATTAAGATGAGGGAGGGTGAGGGGTGAAGGTGAGGGAGGTGAGGTAAAGGATGGGTAAGAGTGAGACACAAAGATCATTAGTGGAGTGTTACATGCTATTTATCAACTTGACTACCACGTGTCTTACCTCACCACAGACATGCTCGCTCGCTACACCGTTGTTGGGATTGTTGTTTTTTATGACGTCAGCTTCAGTTTGGTTGTTGTCGTTATCTGTAATTCCTAAACATTTGTACCATTTGACATATTTACAACTTTAACTTTAGTAATAGAGAAAGACACGACCCTTTTTCAAGAATATGTATGCTTTTTTTTTTGTGTGTGTATGTATATATATTTAGATTTATTTTGTATGTGAATTCCTTTTTATCTACTGTAATTATATAATCCTTGATGATCCGCAATGATATACTAGAGACCTAAACCACTCCCTGACATCAATACACAAATAATATATCAGTCAATAATTGGTGATCTAAAATGACCCATACTTACCCTGACCAGACCTAACCTAATCAAAGTCTGCTGGGCAAACTACAGGTTGGTTATCAAACCAAGTGGAAGTGGTGCAGCCGATGGCCAAAGTCCTGTCATCACATCTACCAAGTCATGAAATACAGTATGGAAATATAAGCTTCAGACTCATAAACTGAATAACCAGAGAAATTTATTATTTTGCCATCTGTACTGTATATGAAAATTCTATATGGTGACTGTGATGACTAGCCTTGTGTTATCCTTCAAGGAGTGCCAAGTGATGCGACATGACTTTAGCCACTAACTGTATAGTATATACATGTAAATATGCAGTGGCCTTATCATCAGTATTAGCCTGCAAGTTGACTATATAAAGTACAGCATATGTTTTGTTATGTTATGCCAAGAAAAAGTATGAATAAGTTACCAAATAACCCCACTTGGTAAATCAAATTTAAACACGTAACACTTAAAATATGAAGGCTTTATTTAAGAAATAAATGTGCTGGATTATATAAGTGTTTATTTACATAACATACATAGAACGCTTTCATTTTTCATTGACTGACAATAGAAATACCAGTACTGTACAATGAATAACCCATAAATTACTTTGCTTCTCTACAGACATACTTTAAGCCTCTTATATTTACATGAGAGGGGAAGATTTAAAATAATGTATCAAGTCGACTTTGATACCAACTCCGAGATTTAACATTATATATTATTACTTTTCTTCTTTGATAGGGACTTCCTCTGATGCCACATGTTCCCTGAAGTTGGGGAACTGCTCCCAGGGCGCCGCAAGGTCAAACTTGCGAAACTCTTGAGCCAACTCTATCGGCTCAACCACCACACGCTTCACCTCGTCATCATATCGGCACTGTGGATATTAACATGTATTAGATAGAAAGCCTTGGTGTTTCATTACATAACAATGGTTCTTGAACTGCCAGTAATGACACATATGATGAAAACCCATGCCAGATTGAACATCTTACAAACTTCACAGTTAATGTACACTATTCATGAAGTAGTTCCAACCTATTTATTTGAATAGCAAGAGCAACACGCCACAACACAAAGATATTAAAGAGACGACAACAACGTATTGTACAGATATCAGATGATTTCCCTGTGATACTGTATTCACACTCTACTTTTATTAATATTAAAGGCACTGGCTGTCCAGTGCTTGGACCTGTGAATGTTCCAGCTAGAACACATTACAACATGAAAATCGATGTACTGCAGCATTTTATTACTGATATAGTTGCCAAAATCAATCTAGTTCACTACCGTATGTAAGTATGCAGATAAAATGTTCTGTGATTCTTCTGCAAACAAAATAAGCCAATCTTCTTTGAACAGCTCATAAAATATTTCAAGTAAACTCTTGATATAATACATCTGCAACATAGTGTACTAGTGTAAGTTTATCAAACCAACCAACCATATTGCAACTTTTGTTCCATGCAAATAAAATCAAGACAACACAGTACAAACCTCAACATAGCCAGAGAGGGGGAAATCTTTCCTGAATGGATGGCCTTCAAACCCGTAATCTGTTAGGATCCGGCGCAGGTCTGGATGGTTGGCAAAGAACACTCCATACATGTCCCATACCTCTCTCTCATACCAGTTGGCTGCCTTGTGAATCTACCAAAGGAACATTAACAACATACAATATACAGCACTTGCCACTATATAACAACATACATTATGCAGCATTTGCCTTTATCTTACTCCATCTCTCGTACCATTTGGCTTAATTGTGAATCTATCAAAGGAATATTAACAACATACAGCATTTGCCTCTATCTCACTCATCTGAAATCTGTTTTCTGTGTGCTTCACATTCCTTTCTGCTTGTACTGCCATAGACAGATATCTCTAGACTAGATTTCATCGTATAAAGTAAAATGCGCTCTGAGTGGTACTATTGTCAAACTATGGTTCGAGATAAGGGAATCTTCTGTCAGTTTCTGTCTAGCTTTGACTCTCAGAGTTGTAAGGCAGGAGTGTCTGGGTTGTTTCATCGGGTTTTGCCACATTTCCTTTTGTTTGTTCGATTTTATATGAATAGTATATATAATTTTTCATTTTATATATATATGCTTTATATGACATTTTCCTTTGTAAAGGTAGCATTGTAATCCCCTAATCTCAGTAATAGGAAAAATTAAAAAGGTTTGTTTCTTAATGTAACATTCGACTGGGCTCAGCCAATCAAGATCCCCGTTTCATTCACCATAGGGCCACTCAGAGCGCATTTTACTCTATGTGATGAAATCTAGTCCAGAGATATCTGTCCGGAATGGTACCTGTGTCTGTAAACTGTAACAGTAACGAGTACTCACCATGAATACTGTCAGATTTTCTATACATCCAAATACTGACAATGCTGCTATAGATGCTTAATTAAAGTCTCATGTTAACTCCACTGCTTGGCTTTAAGATGTTAGTGTCTGCTTATCTAAATTAAGCAGTATATATCTAGTTTTAGTTAAGACATAACCAGTAAGTGCCCTTGAACAGTATGAAATTACCTAATATCAACTCTATACATTTCTCATCTCATGTAGATTCACTTTTGTTTATACACTATGTACAGCACCAAGGGTATTTTTTTCAGATTTTGAATAAGAGGCAAGAGAATCCATCCATTACACCTTCACAAGAATAACAGTAGTCGACCAATTATGGTCCCACTGCAGTAGCCTACTGGCCAGTACTCACATCACAGATGCTGTCTACTGGAGTCAATTCATCAGTGTAAGTCTTGACACGGATCCTAGAGTTGAAGCGGACTGAGAGAAAGTTGTACACCACCTGCAAACAACACCAACATCAGTTAGGGAAAATTATAACAAAATAGACTGCTAAGACTAACTTATAGGAAGAAACCATGGGTAGTATTATTGAACTACTTATTCGAGGGAAAGGTCTCTTCGTCGTTCAACTCTTAATTTTTTTGCAATACAAATTGAGTGACGAAGAGCCTTTCCCTTGTAGAAGTTTAATAATACCACAGTGAGGTTAATCTAAGAGTAAAAGAACTACAACAAAATAGGATGGTGAGGCTAACTTCATAATTAACATCAGATAGAATGGCGACACTAACTTCACTATAAACATAATATATAATGGTGAGACTGACCTCAAATCGGTAGCTTCGGCTGGGCATGTCAACCCCACACAAGTCAGCCAAGCAGGTGAACTGGGCATTGGTATGGTCCTTGAGGAAGCTGATAACTGGAGTTACACCCTCAGGAGGAATCAGAACCTCCAGCTCATTCCCGGCAGTGATCTGGACCTACATAACAAAAACATTGGTACTGTACTTTTCAGTATCAACAGTCTGGAGAACAACAACAATTCATTCGGGGCTGCTCGGCCAGACAGCTTGAGGAACTTCAATAACAACAATAATTCATTAATTCATTGATCACCAAATATTTTCCTAGGCTTCTGTTATACATTTATATATAAACTAAGTGATCTGCTGGGTCTGTGTTAAAAGAACAGTGCTAAATTTAATCATCTTTTATCGAGGGCCTACCTAGCACAAACATATAAGGCTACCAATCACTTCACTTTATTCTCAAGTCTCTCATTGAAGACTTTCCAAATATTGATCCTAGTTATTGAGATCCATTATCATAAAAAATCATCTTAATGGTCTTGTTTTATATGTAATGCATTAACTATACAGGTATTATGGTAAGTGTTTCAAAAAGAGCCTATTGTACAGTATAGTATACTGCACTTAAACCTTTCACACTAAAATCTCAAAGTGATACTGTGGCTCAAAATAATGCAGTCATAATACTATAATTATGAACATTATGGTTCAATTTAAGCACAAATTCTTAATAAGGTATTGTATAAATCTTAACTCAAACTTTAGAAAATTGTTAATGCAATGCATTACACAGAGATCCTTGGTAAGTGTACAGGTTGGGGCAATAAAGAAGTTGGTATGTAATTACCTTTTGAACATACTTGGGCAGACATTCAGCCACATACTGGCCAAACTCACTAAGGGTCTGCTTCTGCACTTCATTCACTGGTCGGATGGTGGCTGAAATGGTGAATATTTTGTATGGGCGGGAATCAGTAAATCTAACTCACACACTGCTACATGAGCATCAGAGTACAATATATATCATAAAATATAATATAAACTCTACCGTACCTGGAAAGGTAACAAGTTGCTATGTTGGTGGGGCCACAAAATTTTACAATAATTTTATACAGCTACTACTGGCACTAAACAGAAAGGTGGGAATGCTACGTTTATCCATGAAATAATGGTATGAACTAAATGCACAAAATGTCATAAAAGAAGGTTGAAGGCCAACAACCGAGAAAAAAAAAAAAAAAAATATGCGGTAGGCCCTTGATATAAGATGATTAAATATTTTATAGTACTATCCTTTTCACACAGGCCCAGTAAATTATATAATGTGTATGATAATGAATAACAGATCTGGGAAAACATTTGTAGGTCTTCACTGACTCTTTGATAAGGGACTGAGTGTAAAATAAAGTGGTGGATACAGTACAAGTATTTATTCACTGTATATCAAGGGTCTACAGTATATGTTTGAAGCCTTGAAGGTACTCACGGTGAAGCTCAGTGCTACACAGTCTGACACCAGCAGCTCTTGGCACAACTGTTGGAAGGAAACGAGTAATTGTATGACAATTCTGTATAAATTCTTAACGATCAATAAAGGTGGCAGTGTATGATATTATTCTCCTTCACAATCATTACCAGCAGTGTGCACTATAAGTTTTAGATGTAACATATGCTGCTAGAAATGTCTTTATTAAAATAATAGCAAAAATTAAGGATATTGGTGAATTTTTAGAGAACTGAGTTTTAAGAGGCATTTCCAATAAAAGCACCATAAAAAAAAAAATGGGTAAATTTACAGAAGTACTGAGTTCACTATATTGTATATTTTAGTATCATTACCCACTATTTTGGACCATTCTAAGACACTTTTCATCTATGGTATTTCTCTCGGAAAATTTGGAAATTAATCTGACCAAACTTAGACCACAGCAGACTACCAGGACCTAACCTGGGCAAACTACTGGGATATAACCGGTGTAAATTATCATAAAGTGACGGGGCAAATTCCCGGGACCTAGCCGGATGTGTCAACACTGCGCAGCCCTAGCCAAGAACGTAGTACTTCTGTAATAATACCAAAAACTGTTTCAGAATGATGCAAAATGGTATAACATCAAAATATTTAAGTCTGATTGTGGTGATAAACAAGACCAATTCTGTATGCTGAAAATTCCGTTTTTTTTTTTTTTTTAGGCCAGACGGAAGATAAATTCACAGAATCATTCCCATAAAAACTCAGGTTGACAATCATCGTCAACACCACCAATATTCTTTCATACGGCCTCAAGATAAAAATAAATAAATAAACGCCGGATGAAACTGTAATAACTACAAAAACCATCAATGCATCACGTTAGACTAAAAATAAACTTGGATAATAGTTCATATTACTTATAAAGAAATAAGATAAGCTGGATATTAATTCATTTTTGTTATATAGTTATAAAATACATGAAATAAATGTGTGTGTGTGTGTATCGAACAGCCAACCCACTAATGGAGACTTATTTATTGGTTCACTTGGACAATATAACACCGAGATTATCGAGATTAACTTAGCACTGTTAAAATAGCCACACATTATGAAACCAACCCGTTTTGGAGGCCTGCCGGGCGAGAGAAAACAATCCTCGGTAAGCAGTGGCAGCCATGTTTACCTTCCTAGTTCTACCAGTGGTGCCAGGTGTTCTTGACGAATTTTCCCCAACTTCAACATCAGAATTTCCCTTTTTACCTCAAATATTCCCTGTTTACTCATGAAGATACTTGTTACTTGTTACTTGTTGTTGGATATTCTATGCCCCGCTCCACCAGCAGATGGTGCTCCGCAGGGCCTCTCTCAATATTACTAAACACTATAATCACTTGTAATACTCATATCATCCGTGTCGTAACACTCAGCCAACAGATGTGTTTTCAGTCTTTTCTTAAAAATCGTGCAATTTTCACTGTTCCGGACATCTAATGGCAATCCATTAAAGAGCCTTGGTGCACACCTTTCAAACGCTCTGAAACCCATTGTCAGAATACTCCTTGGCTCATTTAACCTGTATTGATCATCACTATTATGCCTGAGTTCCATTGAGGTATTTACTTGAAAACCTCTTAAAAGATTCATCAAGTACTCCGGTTTTCCAAATTTTAATGCTCGGAATGTTAGAAGACATATCTTGTACACAATCCTTGCCTTTATTGGTAACCAATGTAAGTCAATGAGTGCTGGGGTTATCCTCTCATGAGATGGAAGACCTTTAATTAATCTTGCTGCTCTGTTCATTACGTTTTGTAATTTTCTTAACCGATAGTCTGGCAAACCATAATATAGGGAATTGCAGTAATCCAGTCTGCTTATGACATAGTTATGAAGAAGCATCTTCACGGTATCCTGATCTAAATATTTTCTAACAAAAGCAATGTTCCTCAGGTGATAACCAGAAACTTTCACCACTTGATTAATTTGAGCTTCGAAAGAGAGATTTTCGTCTAGCAGTACTCCTAAGTCTTTCACTTTGTTTCTTACATCCAGCGTACTACCATGCACTCGTAAGCTTGAGATGTCCAATCTTCTAAGATTGGTCTTCTTTCCAACGATCAAACACTCAGTTTTACTTGGATTTAACTTGAGTTGTTTCAAATCCATCCAATCCTTAATATTGGACATAATAACACTCAAATTCACTTCTGCATCCACCACATTATTTATAGATATATAAAACTGTATATCATCAGCAAATAGTTTGAAGTTCGCACCATATTTCTCTAGTATATGTGATAGTTTGATAGTGTAGATACAGAAGAGAATAGGACCCAATACACTCCCCTGAGGGACTCCTCTTCGCAGGGGTTTATTTCTTGAAAAGGATTTCCCAATCTGTACACAATATGTTCTATCTTTTAAATAGTCGCACATTTATTACAATCTTCTTTAGAAATTTCCCCATTTACTCTTGAACAATCTTTATATATAGAATCTTGATAATAGAGGAAATCTGAGGAATACTCAGTTAGATTTTACCCCCCAAAAACAGTAGGTTGGGATAACTTTCTATACCCTTTCCTTTCAATTCCTCCCTTACCCTTCTTCCCTTTCCTTTCAATTCCTCCCTTACCCCCCCTTTCCCTTTCCTTACTCCCTTTCTTAACGAGGGTTTACTGTAATGCACAAATAATAATAATAATATTAATAATAATAATAATGTGCGTAGAGGAGAGATGGGGCCATGAAAAGTGTTTTAGAATGGTCCAAAATAATGGGGTAATGATACTAAAATATACAATATAGTGAACTTAGTACTTCTGTACCAATACCAACTTTTTGTTTGATTATCATTTCCTCTATACTGCGATGCCAATAAGCCTTGTTTTATTATTATTATTAATATTATTATTATTATTATTATTATTATTATTATTATATGGCATTCACTGGCCGCGTTCTTTATGGCCAGTCCGCCCTTCCTATTTTACGTTTTATTGCTACCCATGTTTCAGTATGTTAGTAAATATTGATGGAAGATGAATGAGAAAAACCTTCAAAGTCACCAAAAAGATAGGAGAGACAATTCAAGCCCAATGTGCTTGGTGTCGCTACATGTTCAATATTTGACAAAACTACCCAAGATCCCAAGATATTCTCCACCAAGGTGTCCTTTTCCAAGATGGACAAGATCTTGGAAAAAATAACAAGCATTGGCAACTTTGATGTCAAGTTTCCAACAGCTGATTATCTCATAACAATACCGTGATATTATTCCAAAACTCCGAGTAGCAAAATTTAATCTAAACTTTAATGGAATACATTTTTTTTTCCTGAATTGACGAAATATATTCATCATTACATAACTAAGAATAAATGAGTAATTTTGAATAATCTATCGTTGTTCAATTCAGCGGTACTTTTACACAGGATTCTTTTTACAGCAGTTATTAGCTTCAATTTTGATACAGTGACATTGATTTGCAGGAAACTAAAACAAAATATAAAGTAAACCTAAATATGAACGCACATTTGAGTCATAAAAATGTGCTTGTGTAGAGACGTGTTCATTATTTAGCAAGATTTCAAGTCATATTATGTCAGACAGCTCCTACAATCAATATTTGCGTGATCCACTGCAACTATAGCATATAATGACCCACCATATTTGACTATACTGTTGATATCACAGGTCAGTTAATGTGAGATATAGAGGTTTACTTACTTATAAATTACTGATCTTTGTATTATTAGTGCATGTGGTAATGGCTCCATCGAGTTTGCAGAAGCGATTTATTTATTTATTTATTTATTTTTACACTGTCTAGGGTTCAGTGGTTGTGGAGGAGTAGCTACAGGTGATGTTAAAAGGGAGAAAGTGTTACAAAAGGGTCAAGGAATAAAATTGAGAGGGTCGTATTACCAAACTTTTTTTTCAAGGAAGCGGAGTTTCGTCGCTAAACTGGCATTGTAAAATAACGAAAACTGAGCGACGGAGAGAACCATTCCTCGAAGTAGTAGTTTAGGTAAATATTGAAAGAATTACCATTATTGCATACGGTTTTTCTACCTTCATTACCCACTTATTTATACCATTCTAAGACTATTTTCTTTTATGGCATTTCCTCCAAGATAGGGCGTATTCAAGTGAGGCATTTTGAAATTAGCCTGACCTTACCTGACCTTACCTAACCTAACCTAGACTGCATCAGACTACCAGGACCTAACCTGGGCAGACTACCGGGACCTAACCTGGGCAGACTACCTGGAAATAACCGAGGTACAGTACAGGAAATGACCGGGGCAAAATACTGGGACCTAGCCGGATTTGACAACACTGCTACAAAACAGTAATTCTTTCAATAAATACCGTAGTTTAATAATACCACATAGAGTATAAGGATAGGGAAGTAGTAAGTTAGCACTAGTACTAGTAGTAGCAATTAGGGCCATATTTTACCATTATTATATTGGTGAAGATGAGAGTGAAATACAGGTGGTTGGAAAATATATCAACTTTATTTGGCATTTGAAAAGGTTTGCACTCAATCTAATGCAGTTCTATTATACATCAAGTACTGTATGGTAGGAAAGGACATTATAAGCTAATCACAGGAGTACAGTACATAGAGAGGTTGTTGTTGAAGTTCCTCAAGCTGTCTGGCTGAACAGCCCAGAGCTCCTGAGGAAGGCCACGGCCTGAACCGGGCTTTCCCACAGTGCCCTCAGAGAGTGTATGTTGTGTTGTTGGTGAGTGTGGTTGTGTGCGTTGCAGTCTTCCATAATGTGTTTAATAGAATTGGGTGCTGTGTTGCATCCCGGAAAGGCATCCGCAATGGCTCCATCCAGCCTCTTCTGATATGTCAGAAGGGCCGGGTGGTGGCCACACCGCAGCCTGGCCAGGTGGACTCTGTCCTCACAGGGAAGAGATGATTCAGATGGGTGGATATCAGGAGGTCGTGCATGAAGTTGTGTGTTGTTTTTGAGTGTTTGGATGGACTGATGAATGATTTGAGTATGGATATGTTTCTGGAGATTGGTTTGGGGTGGGCAGGGTGTAAGAGATGATAGTATTTGTGTATGGTATGGTGTACTGGGTGTTGTTTTGATGTTCTTTGGCATGTGTGGGTGTTGTGCCATGTAGTGTAGTGGATGGTGTGGGTTTGTGGAGGCTGCAGCAAGTGTTTGTGTGCCTCTCATGTCAAGATGATCCTTGATTTTGAGGACTTTGGTTTCATAGTGTAGGTGGTCTGTAGGTGTGGTAGCTGTGCAGCCTGTGATTGTCTTTAGGGTTCTGTTCTGTATGGTTTGAAGGGTGTTGAGATGAGTCTCATTGAGGTTTGAGGCCCAGGCAGGGCTTGCATAATCCATCACTGATCGGATATATTGTTTGTATACTGTGGTTGTGGTTTCTTTATTGTGTCCAAATGTTGTGCTGGCAAGTGATCTGAGGGCTTTAAGTCTGTGCATGCATTTGTTTTTGATGGCCGTGATATGTTGTTTGAATGTCATGGATGTATTGTATGTTATGCCAAGTATTTTGGGTGTGTGTGTTTGTTGTTTATGGTGAGGTGTGGTGTGTAGCAGTGTTCTGCGTTCCAGTTGGTGAGTAGGGTGACAGTTGACTTGGTGGGTGCTATACATGGAGAGGTTAACCATAGTACTGTATATTATAACAAGGCCCAAAATATATTTGGCTGTACAGGAATGCCTTGTTTTCCACTGGTGTTATGGGTGTCTATAGTATTGTTAGTAATGAATCTGTATACAGTAAACTTTCTTTGTATATTACACACCCATAAACCCAGTGGATAATGAGACTTTACTGTACACAGGTTCATAAAAACAAAAAACAATAAAATACACACCCATAACAGCTGAGGATTTTCCTTCAGTCTCTTAACCTTTCCATTACATATCCTAAAAGACCCTGTGATCGTGTATGAAAACTGGAGTCTTCCGTTTCCTCCTTACTATGCCACGAAACAAGCTTCTTCCATATAGGTGGTGTTTCCTGGCAATACAGTATTTGAAGGACTCACTTACCTCCAAGTTTCTGACTACATCACAGGGTCCCTTAATTAAGAATTATAGCGTAATTACATCCATGCTAAGGACATTTTCCATTATTTTTGTTTATGATGATACAACATTTTCATTACATTCACAAACCAGAATTTGCAGTAGGTTACCAGTACAGGTGTATATATTATAATAACTGATGTTTTTACAGTTGGTTAGTGAACCAGGTACAGTACCGGTACTTTGGTAACTTATGAAGTGTAGAAATGATTAAATTTTCATAGATCCAAGTAAAAATCCAAGAGTAGCAATGAATATAATTACCATTATTATATCGGTAAAGATGAGAGTGAAATACAGGTGGTTGGTAAATGCATCGACTTTATTTGGTATTTGAAAAGGTTTGCACTTAAACCAATTCAGTTCTATTATACATCAAGTAGGTACTGTATGGTAGGAAAGGACATTATAAGCTAATCACAGGAATACAGTACATAGAGAAGTTGACCATAGTACTGTATATTATAACAAGCCCCAAAACATATTTGGCTGTACAAGAATGCCTTGTTTTCCACTGGTGTTATGGGTGTCTATAGTATTGTTAGTAATGAATCTGTATACAGTAAACCTTCTTTGTACATTACACACCTATAAACCCAGTGGATAATGAGACTTTACTGTACTGTACACAAGTTCATAAAAACAAAAAACAGTAAAATACACACCCATAACAGCAGAGGAAAATGAGGGATTACTGTACTGTACTGTACAGTGAAATATCTCATGGGTCATTCTGCATGAGGCTTGTTAATATAGCTTATTAAGTAATTACTGTTTGTACCTGATGACATGAGAGACATGTTAAGGGATATGTACAGTCGGCAAAAAAAGTTTCGTTACCACCCCTACGTTAATTTTAACATGGGTAAGCCCAATAGGGTTGGTACTCCGACGACTGGGCAGCTGTGACTCGTGTCATTTGGGGCATGCTGGGATGGGAATCGTCTTTGCCACGGCAGTGACAAAATTTTTATATCAAATGTTTAACTGATTAAAAAAAAAAAAATTGAGTGTTGAAGAGCTCTTACTATTTAACTATTCATTATTAAACATAAGGAAATGCGTTTGAGTATTTTAGAACAAGAATAACCGTGAAATACCCAGAAAAAATAGGACTGGGTGAAAGAGCGTCAGTCCCGCTTGGCTGCCCATGACACACTGAAGGACACTGGGACAGTGCCAGTGGCCAGGGGCACAGAAGAGGGTGGCGGAGGTACGACACTCGCCAGTCAGGTGTACCAACATTACATCACACTGTTTTAAGGATGGTAACGAAACTTTTTTTGCCGACTGTACAGTGTTGGTAAATTTGGAGTAAATTATTCCACCAAACTATTCCAAGCAACAGATGACCATCATCTTTGATAATCCAGTCCTGTTTCCTGGCATACTTGGAGGAATCAAACAAAACTCTCCACGTATGTATCAAAAGTGTACTACAGGTATCTCCTTAATTAAACAAGTAACCAGTGGTGCTGTAGTGGACCAGTTTGTTTAGATTCCAAAGCAGATATACTTGAGGTTGGAGTACTCATCTAGGCCGTGCTTGGAGCCTTCCTTCCCGAATCCTGAAAGCTTGAAGCCTCCAAAGGGCGCCTCACATGTGGACACCATGGGCTCATTCACACCCACCATCCCCACCTCCAGTGCCTCAGCCACCCGCCATACTTGTCCTAAGTCGTTAGAGTAGAAGTAACCTGCAGAAGGGGAAGATTTTGATATAAGAATTACCATATATATTGCATCCAAATATCCTTCTTATGAGGTACAGTATACTTCGATGGCAAGACTCACCTGAATCATGAGGTAATGCAAGGATGCACTACAAATGCTAAGCCACAAGAGAAGAACTAACAATTTGTTTTGTTTTTCAATTTCTCATTTATTTTCCCCTGGTCGCCCAATGGATCCTAAAACAGGCCCTAACCATAGCCTTGTTGTCTGGTCCATTATAAGAATACAAGAAAAATGTAATAATGAGTGCATAATATTTGTCTGCCTGTAGTACCCACCAGCCAGTCCTCTGTCAGTGGTGTTGGCAAGCCTGATAACTTCCTCCTCAGTCTTGAACTTAAGGATGGCAGCAACGGGTCCAAAGATCTCCTGTTGGGCGATGGGCATGTTTGGCTTGACACCTGTCAGTAGGGTGGGTGGGTAGAAGAGCCCCCCACAGGACATCCCTCCACGCACCACCGTCGCTCCTGCTGCCACAGATTCCTTCACCATTTTGTCCAGCTGTCCATTTAAAGTCAGAGCAAGCTTATATTAATGTACAGTTAGCCACAGGATTTTATACACAAGCTATTTGGAAAGAGAGGTCTTTATTCTGGAAGTATTGTACTGCAATGATTGATCTACCAAGTGACTTGGTGATTGCAAAACAACAAACCTACTTTAATGTTGTGTTGCAGTTACATAGACCTCTATTTTCTATATGTTGTGAACCCTGGAAGACAAGAGTGTGTGTATGAATTCTTGTGACCAATATTATGTAGGAAAGAAGGATGAAGAATGTACAGTACTTTATTTTCCTTTATCATCATGTTATCAGTTGGCTTCTTCATCAAAATGCATAGCTGTCAATCCAAGATACTGTAATGCCAAGTTATGTGTAAGGCAATAAAGTGTTATTAAATTTTTTCTTTACTTCCCAGACATACAGTACCTACATTAATCACACATAATCTTTACAAACTGGTGAATGGAAAACACTGGACACCAACCAAAATATAAAGGAATCACAAACAATGCATCTCATCCATCTGCTGAAGGAGAATGTATCATGTTTATTACCTTGTCTATTTAGCTTCTGTGGTTGTTTTGTACATAACCCTGTAGGCGTGGCAATATACTGACCTGAATTATGGGGTAGTATTGTGTGGGTAAATCTGGAGTAAATGATTCCTCCAAAATATTCCAAGCAACAGGCTACCATTAATTTTGTTATTAATCTGGTCCTGTTTCCTGGTATATTTTGAAGGAATTAAGGCACTATAACTGACCCGATCATACTGCCTCTGGTTGATAATGGGGCCCTGTGTGACGCCTGCCTCTAGTCCCCGCCCCATCTTTAACTCCTTGGTCATGGCTGCTTCTAACCCAGACACAAATGCGTCATGGATGGACTCGTGCACGAAGATACGGTTGGCAGTCACACATGTCTGTTAACAGAGGCATGTCAAAACCATTATTATTACTGAACTGGATAGTATTGTATGTACATAGTTATACTCATAGTCATCCTCTGTTTATGTCTATCAGCTGGAATGAAATGGCACTCTTGTAAAGGTTAACCTTAATACTCAGTAAGAATCTAACTAGTTTTCTAAACATTGTGGGTCAGGCAGTACAGAGTTGACCAATTTTTTTTTTCTAAACTGTCATCACTACCTGGGATAATTGTATTATGTTGAGTATGTACAGTTATAACATACAGTAATTGGTGTTTGTACGATACCTGTCCTGTGTTTCGGAACTTGGAAGCCATGGCCCCGGGAATGGCCTGGTCCAGTTTGGCTGTGGGGAAGACAATGAAGGGAGCGTTGCCACCCAGCTCCATAGATATTTTTTTCATGGTAGACCCACACCGAGAGTACAGCCACTGTGGACAGGGATTTATATAATTATCATCATCTCCCTTATGTTTTTCTGTAGGTTGGAGCATCCAGGCTACAGAAGAGAAGACTGATTTTATGGGCTGTTTGGAGGCATTTTATTTGAATTAATGTATTTTTTCAGGTTGATATATTTTCAATGTATTTTTTCAGGGTAAGTTTCAAATACTACCAGCAATAAACCTAATTAGCAAGACCTCCTTTACCTGTCCGACCCCAGTGGAACCGGTGAAGGAGAGTATCTGGACCTTCGGTGAGTCACAAAGTGCTGCTCCCACCTCCTGCACCCTGGCCCTTGAACATGGCACCACATTCACCACCCCAGCTGGCACTCCGGCTCGCTCACACGCCTAAAAGTCACAGTTCCAAAGAGGGAGAGCGGTTATTATGTGAGATGAGAGAAGAAAAGTTATGGAAGTTAGCAGCTCTTGAAAAGGGTCAGTGTTGATTATGTCTCTTGTATTTTCATATAGTTTTCCCAGAACTTCCATCTTCCACCCCAACTATAGCACAGACTTTGCCCCACCCTGCATACCCAATCCTACATTAATCTATATATTCCCAACCCACTCACTTGCCATGGTTAAGCTTATCCTGACTTGTATTTTTCATTCTGACTCAGTCACACTAAAAGGACACTGTGTTTATTATATACCATATGAAGAAAAGACAGAATTATTGGGTTGACTTACCCTTGTACCGTACAACAACAATTTGGTAACAACATGAGATCCTGACTGTATACATCTCACATTGACTTTTCACATCCTATACTCATCCTATATTCCACAAAACCTCAACATTCCACAACCCATTTTAACCATCCAGATCCCACCCTACTTTTGTCAAATGTTACTCTAGTTTCTCACATCACACCCCATTCTAACTTCCCACATTCCCTCCAGACCCCTTGTAATAATCCAAATCAATCAATCAAGGAAGAATCAAATCAACCAAGTAAGTCAGACCCAGAAATTTAAATTCTAGTCATACCCACAGGGAATCGAACCCCGGACCAGAGAAATCTCAGGCAGTGCTTCTACCGGGTAAGCCATAAGAGTACTCCACTGGCGTAGCTTTCAAATTCTGCCTTTAACTCTCAAGTCCGGCCATTACACCCTCACCCTGACGAAGGCTAGAGCAGTGAGCGGTGTGTCCTCAGCGGGCTTGATGATGCAGGTACACCCAGCAGCCAGTGCAGCAGACACCTTACGTCCAATCATGCCTATGGGGAAGTTCCACTGTCGGCAAAATATGGTAAGCTTGATGATTTAAGTTTGGATAGAGCATATTGTTAGTGAATTGGAGGGCTACTGATTGCTCCAATCTATGCCAGGGGACAGACGACTCCAATGTTACTACAGTAATAGGGATTCTGTTCGATGGCTTCATTGAGAGAAATCGGTAGCTCTCCAATTTACTGTCAAAAGAATATTCTTTTAAGTTTGGTTAAGTTAACTTTGGATAGGGCTTAGTGTTGGTGAGAGTTGCCAAGATTACTCCTTCCCAAGTTAGAGGGGCTATGTATCCTTCAGTGTTGTAAGAAATCCATCATGTAGGTCAAGGTAAGTTTGTTTGAATTTTTTTATGGACAAAACAACAATAAGGACAAAGTTGCCTATTCATGGTTGTGCAGGTAGGCTAAAACTGAAGAAGAACAAGTCACCACATTCATTTTAACTTACTCATAGTTGTGCTGGTAAAACTGAACAAGAATAAGTAACCACATTCAATATAAATCTTACTGGTGTGATAAGTGCAGCCACCCCGACAGGCTGTCTGATGGTGATCATACGTTTGGTAGGGACGGCACTGGGGATGGTCTCCCCGTACTGCCTCCGTGCCTCCTCAGCAAACCACTCAAAGAAGGACGCCGCAAACCCTACCTCACCCATTGACTCACCCAGCGGCTTTCCCTGAGGAAGTGTATGCAAGGGGAGGGAGGAATTAGGGTCATATTCATAGCCATCCCTGAAGGACTTACACACAGTATAATGTTGCAGATCATAGATTTATACAATATTTTCCTGGTACAGTAAATTTGATACTGAAAAATTATAAATGACTAGGAATATACCATAAACTCTCAATTAGAATCAAACTACTGTACATGGTAAAGTATGGGAGATTAAAACTCGGGAATTAACATCGAGAACATTATACAATATAGTACTGACATTTTCCCTGGTGAGGAGAGTAGCAATGCGTTCCTTGTCCTTGAGGAGCTCTTCCCGCACCTTCAGGAGAACAGCCGCTCGTTCCTTGACACTCTTCAAACGCCATGTCTCGGTTGCGACAGATGCCGCCTCTGGATATACACAGGGTTGACATTAAGGGGAGATTCTTTTGTTGGTGAATTAGAAGATCTCTGATTCCTCAAAAACTATGCCACAAAACAGAACCCCTATTAGTACCACTAAGGGAGTCTGTTTTCTGGCATAGTTAGCTCTTTGGTGACTGATAAATACTGTACAAAGTGGGAGGTGTTGTTAGGGAGGAACCAAGCAGACTATACCCAATAAGTAAATGACCCCCTGTCTTTCTCTCTTGATGTGGTGACTGTTGTTACTGAATTCTTTGGTGACCTTTGGATATACAGTAGTGTGGGTGGAGTGGTTAGGGTGCAACCAAACAAAATACAGTATACCCACTTAGTAATGGCCCCCCTGTTCTTCCCTCTCTTGATGTGGTGACTGTGGTTACTGAATTCTTTGGTGACCTTTGAATACAGTGTGGGAGGCATTGTTAGGGAATAACCAAACATTAAACAGTATACCCACCACTTAGTATTGAACCCCTGTCCTTCTTTCTCTTGGTGTCATCGACCTTGAGTGCACTGCAACTTCATGTTAATTAATTTTAATGAGTCCTTCCCTCCCTTCTTCATTAATAACTTTTTTTTTCTTCCTCCTTTCCTTTTTTTTTTTAACATTTAATGTTCTGTAGTCCTTCATTATTCACTCTTCTGTCCTGTCTCTGCCTTCATTATATTTCCCTTTCTCTTTTACTATTGCTATCTTTATATAATTCTTCACAACTTTCCCAAACTACTCTTCTTTCTTTCTCCCATTTTATCCTTCTTTCCTCCTATGTTCTTCCCTCCCACTTCCTTAATATCAAAATTATTCCTTTCCTCTAATCTTTCCCACCATAATACTTTCCTTCTTTTCCTCTCCAGCCATATTCTTTAACCTTCTGTCTCCCTTTCATCCTCTTTCCCAAACCCTTTCACTTCTTTGCTACTGTAACTAGTGCTGTGGTAATAATAATACATATATAATTAGAACATGAACAAACCTCCCATAACCTAACATTTCCACCTTTTTTAATTAATGCCAAGTGATGTTACTTGCCATAGGAAAGACCCTGGACCCAAGGAAAAAGGATGAGATAAAAAGCATTGAAATGAGAGCCCAGAGCACTCCACTTCAGGTATCATATCTTGGTTATCTTAGCGGGGAACTTTGTGCTTCATGTGGAGTTAATTATCTTTCCCTCTCCTCTCTTGAAGTACAGCCTCATCTGTACCTGCCACAACTTTGAGTTGGCAACTTTGCCTTTGCTGTCACCTTACTATAAAATGAATTACAATAATAGGCTAATAGCATATATCTTCCACTTCCGCAGTTCCCTTCCTCCCTTTCCTCTGACTCCCATCCCTGACAATCATACTAATCTCATCCATACCCAACTCTCATGGATAACAATCACCTCCCCTTCCCTCACCCCCCCCAACACCTAACAATCTACTACTATTCTTTCCTTCTTAATTTCCTTCCCTCTTCCTCCTCTCTGCCACACTGCCCACCCCAACAACACCAGCATACTTTCCACTTTATTTCTGTCCTTCCTTCTTTTTTCCCTTCTCTTACCTCACACCTTCATGCTAACCTTCAATGCCTACCATCTTCGCTTCTTCATTCCCATCTTCCTCCTCTTCCCCTCCCCCTGAGTCCCCTCCCAATTCCTATCCTTGACACCTACCAATGGCAGTGTTGACATCTTGTACAGTACAGTCTGCCACCTTGGCGATCTCCTCTCCCGTGGCAGGATCAGTAACAGGGAAGGTACCGCCACTCCCTTCCACCCACGACCCCTTTATGAACGCCTTTGTCATGATGCCCTCAGCCATTCTGTAGAACTGAGCTGTGTTGTAGCGGGAATGGGCAGGGTACTGGGATATACTGGGTGCCTGGGAGATGTGCTGGGATGTGCTGGATGTTGTTGGTGTTGCTGTGGAGGTGCTTGGGGATGGTGCAGGAGTAGTGTGTGTTGTTGATTGGTGGAGGTGCTGGGAAGTGGTGGTGGTGTTGTGTGTAGCCTGGAGGTGTTGCTGTGTTGTCGTGCCACCACTACTCACGGCTGGTGATAAGTTGTATCTGGGAGCACTGGTGGATGGAGAGTGAAGCTGTGAATTGCTGAGTCTATTCCCTGGAGAGTGGTGCTGTGAGATACCCAGGGAGAGGGAGATGGTGGTGGCAGTGGCTGGAGTGTGGCGCTGTGAGATCCTGGGTGTTGTTGAGAAGGGCTGGAAGTTAGTTGGGATCGTGGGGACTGGCATGTCTGCACCTTTCCACCTGCACACGACAGTAATTAGTGCTTACATTAGTTCCACCACCCGCCCCCCGTAATTATTTACTATACATCATCCCTCCCAACATTGTACATTTAAAAGTTTTATTGATGTATTTTTTTTTCTAATTTGTGTGTTAGTTTTCATTAGACTACCCACCACCACTTAGTAAGCATTAGGAGGCTATATGTAAACAGTATATGCAAATTACGACATATAATACCAAATAAAGTTAACAGTTGCTTCCCATTACCGAGACAACACAACACAAGGTCAATGAGATGCGTCGTACCATTCTCGTCAGATACTAATTTTTACATTTTTACATGCTGATCTTTTGGTGTAAAACATGCGATAAGATATTTTAACCATGCCAAGTAATATAAAACTAATTAGTTGGATGAGTAGCTAAAGAACATAAAGTTGAATTCGTTGTTTTGTTGTTTGTTGTAAGTGAAGGACAGCGTTAAGTATTAGAGTGACCATGAACACTATCAAAGTATATTATCGTGTGTTCAAGTATAGTAGCTTGGTAGAGGATTTAATCAGTATCATAGTGGCACCACGATAGCTCCACTTTAGAGGTCAGCCTATCTCACAATCTATTTGTACAATGTAATGTAATCTCGAGTGGAGAGGGAGAGTGAAGGTGAAGCTGGAGAATTAACCCTCCCCCTTCGATCCCTCCTCTTTTCACTCTAAGATTCCCTCTCACTTTCTCGTTGCCTTTTATCCCTCTCTTTCGAACTCAATGTCACGAATAGAGGATCTGCTGTTTCGTTGTGTTTAAAAAAAATTCCACGATATAAGCCCCAAGGCCACCCATGGAGTAGCTAATAAGGGGGGTTAATTTTGATGGAAAATTGGAGGATTACTGCAGTATATTTCCATACTGTACTTCGTGACTTGGTAGATGTGGCAACAGGACTTTTGACGACGGCTGTGCACAAGGCAATTAATGCAACTAGAAAGTATTTTTTTTTAGTGCAATCCGCCTAATTTCAGTCGAGAAAGCTATATGCTCGCCACTGATGACCATTATTTAAGGCGGTAGTACAGTGTTGGTAAATCTGGAGCACATTATGGTAAATATTGAATGAATTACCGTTATTGCGTACGTTTTTTCTACCTTCATTACCCACTTATTTAGACCATTCTAAGACTATTTTCTTCTATGGCATTTTCTCCGCAAATGCCCCATTTCCAAGATAGGGCATACGCAAATGGGGCATTTTGAAATTAGTCTGACCTTACCTGACCTGACCTAACCTAACCTAGACCGCATCAGACTACCGGGACCTAACCTGGGCAAACTACCGGAACCTAACCTGGGCAAACTACCGGGAAATAATCGTGATAAAGTACAATAAATGACTGGGGCAAAATACTGGGACCCAACCGGATCTGGCAACACTGCTGCAAAACGGTAATTCTTTCAATAAATACCCAAATGATTCCTCCAAATTAATTTTCTTTGCATAATTTGGAGGAATCAAAGCACTCAAATTAATGTACCGAAAGTGTATTACCTACCCCTTAAATAGTTGACTCGGTATTCGAGCCAATCCCTTTCCTTTCTTCAACTTTCATGCCTTTCCTCCTTTTTCCTTCGTGCTTGCCGTCCCTCCGAGAGTCTAATTACTCGTACTTCTCCCATTTTATTATTATACGAAGTCTTTCTGGCCGAGCATACAGTGTAAATATAATGAGTATCAGAAATATTTACAAACTCGTCAGTCTACTTTCCATCAATGTTTTATATAGTCAATATCGCCCTCACACGATTAATAATATTGTCACTATTTGAATATTATTAGTATTATAAATATCTCCACCACACGAGTAATATCTCTTGAAAATATTGCGCATATACACCTTAAATAAAGAGATAGGCGAATGCTTTGCTACCGTAACCCTCAAACCACCATTTGAATGTATTATTAGTGTCATCAATATCTCCACTAAACGGTCAGTACATGTTGAAAATATTGTGCCTTTACAGCTACAAAAACTAGCAGGTGAATGCCCTGCTACCGTAACCCCCCAGACCCAAAACAGGTGGAGGAGGATCGATGTTGTTGTAGGATAGGTTGAATGAACCCGACCCGTGTGGCACATCCTGAGGGGAACATAATGCAGTCGTGGACAATAATAATAATAGTCATCCACATCGGAGGTGACTCATGTAAACGTTTGATGGCATCCCTGTGTTCGTTAGCTGAGAAATTTTTCCAATGAATGGGATAAATATTGCCTTCTAATTTACTGCAAGCAGCTACGTACTCGCTATTCAAAACAAAAACATAAATGAAAACGTGAATACATTAGTTAGTCAGCAATTAGTTTGAGTCATCCATGTGTATTGCAACTAATGTCGACGACTGTACATTGACCTCTCTCTACCTTGAACGGACGTACTGTCACACCTGCACACTGTGTGGACGAATTATATAACATCCATCCAGTTCGTCAATATCACTATACACATTTGACATACATTAACCACAAAGGAAAACTACGTAAAATAACTGCATGGCTTTAAAGTTCGTATTTACTCAGTTCACATTTACTTTAATTAAACGTATGAGGATTTATAATACGAAATTATTACCAGTCATGCAACTCCCATGTTAGAATCCCAAGCGGCAAGCCAAAGAAAATAATAATAATTATTTATAAGCACATAATCAGTAGGTAAGCATAATAATCACACCAGCAGTAGCTAGGCTATAAAGTATAAAGAGAAGAGAAGCCTTTTAATATTAAGTAAATACCCTAAAATTAGTAGTTATGATTGAGTTGACCCATCCCGAATAAACTGTGTATTATTATAGTTTCCTCTCTGTTTTGTCCTTACTAACGCTGAGAGAACTGGATATCTATATTAATTAAGGGGATAGTACAGTGTTGGTAAATCTGGACCAACAGATTGCTCCAAACTGCTCGAAGCAACAGGACATCATTATTTGTGTTCATCTGGTCATGGTCCTGTTTCCTGGCATACATTTGAGGAATGTAGGCTACCCACCCTTAAGGGTTTAATATTATATAATTTTACATTTGCTACGGATATATATATAATATTTACACCAGGGATATATGTTAGAAAATGGAATAAGGGACAAGTGTGTTTACGTAAGCTAGGATAGGGTAGGTTAGGACGAGAGTAATAAGCTAGGACAGGGTCGGGTACAGCCACAATCAAATATCCACCGACACTTTCCTTCCATCGTAGTAAATAACTTGGTAATAAAGAAAAATACATGTATGATTTTGCAGCACCACATAATGAAAATTGATGGGGTAGAGTTGACGTAAGGTGTTATACGATTATAGTTTGATATGATACTGATTTATTTGCACGATGGAAGGAAGGTGTCTGTGGTTATTTGATTGTGACTGTACGTTAGGTATGGTCTGAGTACCTGTGTGGTCGGGAGGGGTGCCTTGTAGAGTTGAGTTACACCGAGTCACTGACACATTGTAGTCTGTACACTCAACAACAACCTGCCTGACCCTCTCTCTCTCTCTGATGCCGGGTACTTCCATTTAAATTACAACCAAACATACTTATCAGATCTCTCCACTGGACTTGTTTACTACTCACAGGGAATTGCTTGACAATTTACTTTCCAAATATATTATTCTCCCTAAGTATTGTCGTGTGATATTTTCGTGGCAGTATACTCTCTGCTACATGCTGTCAGTAATGTAACTATAGGGTTCTGTATCCAGTGTTGTGAAGAAAGATACAATATAACAACACATTGAGTAATCATTGCAAAGGATATATATGCTCATAATAACGACGGTAGTTTTTAATGAAATTTGACTGCCATTTATTACACAGTATATAGTTGCCCCGACCGTATGAAATGGAGGGGCGTGGAACCGTGGATATGCAGGCGTGACGACCGGACTTATGGAATACAGTATATAATTATATGGGTTATGCTACTCCTGAAAACAGTTATGAGGAGTCCGAATGGTCAAGCCAGCGGTAACTATGTTGTCCAACAGGACCAACACAAACACACACCCACGGTCGAGTTGCACACACCCACTCCACACGCATCTACAGTGCTGGCGGTTGAAATTGGCGCGGTAGAGGGCCCGCGCCACTAAATTAACAGGTCCTATCTATCCTTGCTTCATTTCCCGCCAGAAACCCCACAATATTGGCGCGGTTCGGTGTAAAAATGATAATTGGCAACTCTCCTTGGTTCTCCCGTAGGCTGGCTGGTGGCAGGGTTGCAAGTATGGATACGAAAGTATCCTTTGGATACTTTTTGATGTTACTGATACGTTTTTACGACGCTGGACAAAAGGATACGAAATTGAATGAGGAGGACAAAAATGGATACGTTTTGCTATTTTTAATAAAGAATTGGATACTTTTTAATATTAATTTGCTTACAGTCATTATTTTTTACGAAAAAGTGAACACCAATCAGAACTCATAATTACTATATAACTCCCAATTGAATGATAGGGTAACTGTTTCGTGAGCACCGAGCGGGGACTCTGGGGAGTAGACACGCCGTGGGCTCGTTGTCATTTATTCATATTTTGTAGTGTAAGTGAACAGTATAATATTATATTAAAACACACACACATACACACACAATAACAATGTACTTATTTTTGGTGAGTGTTACCTTACAATTGTTTTCGTCCGTTTTATTTATAAGTCTTGACATCTTCGCTACCGCGCCAATAGGCGAGCCCACACTTTAATACGAGTTGCCAAACGGCATTTTGATGGCGATTTCTAGGCTGGAAAAAATGTCCTATGTCGGGCAAAGTTGTATTGGGCTTCCTATTGTGGAACGACTTATTATAACTTATTCAATATTTTTTACATATTTTTAACTTATCTTGGACTTATTTTCATACGAATACAGCCATGAATAAAAATATATATCCTATTATTTCAGAAGAGGCTTTTTAGTCCGATTATACGCAAAGATAACAAAATTAGAATGATATACAAACTTATACAGGCCTTTTATAAATTTATTTTACATTTTACGTCGTCAATGATAGTAACAGTACTAAATCACAATAAGATGTTGATAATATATTGGTGTCCATACGATACGGTCTCCGCTGCTGCAGCAACACGTAAACAAACCAACCCAGCACCCAGTGCTTCCATTTTAGGGTAAAATACCCTAAACTAGGGTAATTAGATCCTCTTTAGGGTAGTGTTTAGGGTAAGGCTTAATTTGGGGTAATTTTAGGGTAATTCATAGGCAAAACATTTTATATGTCAAAATCTATCGAAAATTAAGAATAGTACACAAAGCTGTTGTAGACATGAAAAGAAAGTTGAAAGTTAATTAATACTGAGGCTACATATTTATGTTGCTTTACAATTTTGCTGAACCCATCAAATTATCCATAATACAGTGTATTGGGGCATAACCCAGATACCGTAAGTTTATTTTCTTTCACTGATAAACATGATGATCTTTACAAATAGAATTTATTTTAGTTTTTTCTTATATATGATCCTAAATGACTGTGTAATAATGCATTACATTATTCAAAGTTACGATGTTGCCGATTTTTTAGGGTAATACATAGTAATTTAGGGTAAAACTGGCTCGATTCTAGGGTAATATTTTCGGAGCTCATGGAGGCCCTGCCAGCGCAAGGTATGCATATTTCTAATGCTAATAAATGTGAAAATATGGCATTTCAACATTTTCCGCTTCATGGTATGGGTCATGCTAAATACAATTGTTAATATTTGTAGGCTGTTATACTCATGCAGTTCATGAAAGCCGCTTAATGCACACATTTCGACTTTTATTATTTACTAATTTATATGAAAAATATAGTATATTCAGCATATATTATGCGAAAACACAAAAGTATGTATTTTTTTATACATTTAAGTAAAAGGTCGTGAACTAGAACGCTAATTTTCTAGTGTAAAATAAGGTATGAAATTTAACTAAGTTACCCATGTCCAGCACTTAAAAGGTCGCAAATAAAAAATAGATCACCATTTGGCAACATCACTCAAAGTGTGGGCTCGCCTATTTCAACCGCCAGCACTGTATACACACCTACCACCTGCTATTAATACACACACTTGCTTATTTACCTTAGTCAATACACACTTTGGTAAATATTGCGATTATCTGCGTCCTCGATTTTCACATTTTCTGGGAACCGAAATCACCCGTTTCTTTTCCCTTTTTATTTTGTAGACTGTTTTCTTATGTGGAAATGCGTAAAAAGAATGAATATTATTTGTATGTATCTACTTTCCTAGCGGGATCCCGATTTCCCGCCTCTGCGTGCAGTGTTGCAAGATACAGGGATACTTCCAAGTTTTAGGCTAATGTTGTCCACACTTGGGAAATCGTATGAAGAATGTACAATAAGTATCCCAATTGGGTGGGAAATTCAATAATATTAAATTGGGATAATAAATTTGTTGATCACCAGACGAAATAACCTGACTTGACCTAACCTAACCTAATGTCCTTCGGGACCTAACCTAATGTCCTTTGGGACCTAACCTAATTTCCTTCGGGACCTAACCTACTGTCCTTTGGGACCTTTAGAAATAAATTAGATTCTGTGGATAGTAGCTAAAAGTATCCCGATTGGGTGGGTCAGGCGTAATATACACAACTGCATAGAGGCCCTTTCGTTATTTCACCAAGGAGATCTGGTAACACTGTCTGCCCGACTTCAGTTCGTCCCTCAGCTACTGAAATAAATCGTATCTTAAAACTGAAATATCTAACAAAGAATACATCTCCACAAGATAATTCCACTGAGTATTGATAAAGGTAACCAAACCCTACCTAACCCAACCTATCCTAACCTGCAGCTCGCCGGCACAGATGATCGCAATATTAGCCCATTTTTGTTATATAGTTATAAAATACATGAAATAAATGTGTGTGTGTGCGTGTGTATTGAACAGCCAACCCACTAATGGAGACTTATTTATTGGTTCACTTGGACAATATAACACCGAGATTATCGAGATTAACTTAGCACTGTTAAAATAGCCACACATTATGAAACCAACCCTGGCAAGAGAAAACAAGCCTCGCTATGCAGCGGCAGCCATGTTTACCTTCCTACTAGTGTTGCCAACGTGCCACTGCCAGATGAGATAGAGAGGAATACTCAGTAGATTGGTCCTGGAGTGGCGGCGTCTACGTCGTGGGACCACCCCCCAAGGCTCCCAAGGAAGGAAGCTATGGGGGCCAAACCGTCACAACATCCCCCCGCCCCCCACCAGGGGGCGCGAGTCCCTGGGAACGGCTTCGGTCACCCGGGCAATACCACACACACACACAACTACACATTTTTTCATCACCGAGGAATGATTCTCCGGCTGTCATTTCTCGGCTTCTCCTTCTAGCCGGAGACATTGAAAGCAATCCTGGACCCATAAACAAATACACATGTCCAACATGCTCTAAACCCATCACATCAAGTAGGCAGACAAAGGGTTCAGTTCAATGCAATTCCTGTAAGAACTGGACCCACTTATCATGTACAACATTAGCATCCATGAAACACTAATCAAACACATGGACCTGTTCCACATGTCCCTCACCTCTTCCAACACCACAACTTCCACCACCCTCTCCATCACTCCCACCTCCATCACCCTTACCATCACCTACACCTCCATCACCCTTACCATCACCCACACCTCCATCACCCTTACCATCACCCACACCTCCATCACCCTTACCATCACCCACACCTCCATCACCCTTACCAACACTCCCGCCTCCATCATCCTTACTTCCAACACCAACAATACCTCCACCTCCACCTCCTTTCCCCTCACACTCTCCTCTCCCCCGTGCAGCAGCACCTAACACACACCGCACACACAACATTATCATACTTCAACTAAACATAGATGGCATAAACACCAAAAAACAAGAACTCACACACTTCATCATACAACATAATATACACTTTGCCATCTTACAAGAAACAAAATTATGCAACACAAACAAAACACCTACATTCACCAATTTCACCACCATCAGACAGGACCGGGCCAACGGCAATGGCGGTGGACTCATCACCCTGGTCCATAAATCCCTTAATTACATTGAAACCAGTGCGGAACTCAAATCCCTCCTCCCTCACCACGACACCACCACAGAAATACAAAGCATCAAAGTCCGCACTGGGAAAACATCCAACATTACAATAGTTAATTTATACATCCCCCCTCAAACCAGCCCAACAGTTCCCCAAAACTTCTCCCCCCAGCTCCATCAAATCACCAACCAACCTGACCTCATCCTGGGTGGTGATTTCAACGCCAAGACATCGGCCTGGTATGTCAACAACCCCGACACAGACAGAGGGCTTGAAATCCTTGCACAAACTGACAGCCTCATTTCATTAAACAACCCACATCAACACACTCATATTCTTCACCAAGCCCTCTTCCAACCTTCCTCTCCTGACATATCCTTTTGCTCTCCCAACCTCGCCCCCAGAACATCATGGAGAGTGGTCAGAACCCTCGGCTCTGACCACCTTCCAATCATAATCACCACTAAAACAAGAATCACCCCAGTTGGACACAGACACACATACATAAATTACAAAAGTGCCAACTGGGAAGCCTTCACTATGGAAACAGAACAACACTTCGAAACACTGAACAGTACACCCATCACAAACATCAACACAGCTGTTCAAAAATTCAATACAATTATACAAAACGCAGACAAACAGCACATCCCTAGAGGTAACAGAAGAAAACACAACCCCAACTTTACAACAGAAATTCAAGACCTCATCAAACAACGTGACACACTTAAACACACATCCCCAACTCCTCTTACACAACACACAATAAACCAAATACAAGCACTAAATACACAAATAAACAACAAAATTAAAGAACAAAAAACACTTAACTGGCAAAGTTTTGTCAGTACACTCAACCACACAACCAACACCAGCAAACTCTACAAAACACTAAACAGCATCACACTGTCCAACAGCAACACTACACAATCACATGCAGCCATCACAACAACAGACACTATACCCTCTAACAAACAACAAGCAAACACACTCATCCAACATTTTTCGCACATCAGCCACCTTCATCCTCACCCTGAAGACAGACAAATCATTAGACGCAAGAGACGTTTCCCCACCCACTGACCCAGACTATACATCATTCACAAATCATCAAACGAATCACATCATTCACAACATAAAACACTCACCTGCCTGTGGTCCAGACAACATCAGTAACATACACCTTAAACACCTTGGACCACAAGGCATACAAGCAGTCACTAACATAGCAAACTACAGCTACTCACACAACACATTACCCAACATCTGGAAACATGGAAACATTATCACCATCCCCAAACCAAATAAAGACCCCACACTACCCTCATCACACCGTCCCATCACCCTCCTTTGTACCCCCTCCAAAATCACTGAGCGCCTCATCATTAAACTAATCACACCACACATCCCCCTTGCATCTTCACAACATGGCTTCAGACCGCTACACTCAACAAACACCCTTCTTACAGACCTCACACAAAGAATTTTTGATGGCATCAACTCAGATAGACCCCCACACAGAACACTCTTAGTTACATTGGACATTAGTAAAGCATTTGATGCCATCCCCCGCCACAACCTCACAAACAAAATAAACAACACAAACATGCATAATAACACCAAAAGATGGCTGGCCAGCTTCTTGGGAGGAAGAGTAGCCCATGTTACATTTGCTGGTCAGTCATCTAACATTAAAAATTTCACCAATGGTGTCCCCCAAGGTTCTGTACTCTCACCCACCCTTTTCAACCTATACATGCACGACATACCAACACCCCAGGCACCACAAATACACATAGCCTCCTACGCAGACGACATAACACTCACATGTACACACAGAAACGCAGACACAGCCACTCTCATCCTCCAACCCTACCTCAACACACTTAATGCCTGGTTCACCACAAACAGACTTAAAATAGCACCCACCAAGTCTACTGTCACCCTTCTCACCAACTGGAACGCAGAACACCGCTACACACCACACCTCACCATAAACAACACACCTATACCACACACACACACCCAAAATACTTGGCATAACATACAATACATCCATGACATTCAAACAACATATTACGGCCATCAAAAACAAATGCATGCAAAGACTTAAAGCCCTCAGATAACTTGCCAGCACAACATTCGGACACAACAAAGAAACCACAACCACAGTATACAAACAATATATTCGATCAGTGATGGATTATGCAAGCCCTGCCTGGGCTTCAAACCTCACTGAGACTCATCACAACATCCTTCAAACCATACCTACAGACCACCTACACTATGAAACCCAAATCCTCAAAATCAAGGATCACCTTGACATGAGAGGCACACAAACACTTGCTGCAGCCTCCACAAACCCACACCATCCACTTACACTACATGGTACAGCACCCACACATGCCAAGGAACATCAAAACAACACCCAGTACACGATACCATACACAAATACTATCATCTCTTACACCTTGCCCACCCCAAACCAATCTCCAGAAACACATCCATACTCAAATCACTCATCAATCCATCCAAACACTCAAAAACAACACTCAGCTGCATGCACGACCTCCTGACATCCACCCATCCGAATCCGTGAGGACAGAGTCCACCTGGCCAGGCTGCGGTGTGGCCACCACCCGGCCCTTCTGACATATCAGAAGCTGCATGCACGACCTCCTGACATCCACCCATCCGAATCCGTGAGGACAGAGTCCACCTGGCCAGGCTGCGGTGTGGCCACCACCCGGCCCTTCTGACATATCAGAAGAGGCTGGATGGAGCCACTGCGGATGCCTGTCCGGGATGCAACACAGCACCCCATTCTATTAAACACATTATGGAAGACTGCAATGCACACAACCACACTCGCCAACTACACAACATACACTCTCTGAGGGCACTGTGGGAAAGCCCGGTTCAGGCCATGACCTTCCTCAGGAGCTTGGGGCTGCTCGGCCAGACAGCTTGAGGAACTTCAACAACAACAACTCAGTAGATTTTACCCCAAAAAAACTAGGTAGATCCGGCTAGGTCCCAGTATTTTGCTCCGGTCATTTCCTGTACTTTACCACGGTTATTTCCCGGTAGTTTTCCCAGGTTAGGTCCCGGTAGTTTGCCCAGGTTAGGTCCCGGTAGTCTGATGAGGTCTAGGTTAGGTTCGGTAAGGTCAGGTAAGGTCAGGCTAATTTCAAAATGCGCCATTTGAATATGTCCTATCTTGAATATGGGGCATTTGCGGAGGAAATGCCATAGAAGAAAATAGTCTTAAAATGGTCTATATAAGTGGGTAATGAAGGTAGAAAAACTGTACACAATAACAGTAATTCTTTCAATATTTACCAAAAACAGTAGGTTGGGATAACTTTCTACCCTTTCCTTTCAACCCCTCCCTTACCCTCCTTCCCTTTCCTTCCAATTCATCCCATACCCCCCCTTCCCTTTCCTTTCTCCCTTTCTTAACGAGGATTTACTGTAATGCACAAATAATAATAATGTAGTGACCCAAGCACCTTCATTTCCTATTCTATGCCTCACGCATCCTCGCCTTCACCTGTTTGCCTGTGCGCTGGTGCTGGCCAAGCCTAGACCATCACGCTGGAGCCAACGCTCTCCCACTACGCCACTAGCAGCCGGACCGATCGAGTCTCCCTCTCCCCTTGCCTTGCAAACACTACGCACACTCCACACCACCAAGAACCAAGACACTAGTGCCCTACACCATCAAGAACCAAGGTACACAGGCCCTACACTACTACACACTACGATACCAAGATCTACACGTCTCCAGGCAAGCGGGTTGACCTTCACTACGGTGCTTGGCCCACACTACTACTTGTACTATTACTGCTGTGCTGTACTTATTAATAAACTGTACTTGGTATTCGAGTCTGCTGTTCACCTCCGGTAGTAACAAGTCATCTCGGCTGTTATAATAATAATGTGCGTAGAGGAGGGGTGGGGCCATGAAAAGTGTCTTAGAATGGTCCAAAATAATGGGTAATGATACTAAAATATACAATATAGTTAACTCAGTACTTCTGTACCAATACCAACTTTTTGTTTGATTATCATTTCCTGTATACTGCGACGCCAATAAGCCTTGTTCTATTATTATTATTATTCTTGATCTACGGCATTCACTAGCTTCGCTCTTTATGGCCATTCTGACCTTCCTATCTTACGTTTTATTGCTACCCACGTTTCAGTATGTTAGTAAATATAGAAGGAAGATGAAAGAGAAAAACTTTCAAACTCACCAACAGTAGTAATCTCAGGGTTAATGTTGATAAAGTCTACGGTCATTGCTACTTAGTCTGACAGCTGTGGTGTGGTGTGACAGGTTACAGTTCCAACTGTCTGATAATTTTCCTTCAGTCTCTTAACCTTTCCTGTACAGATCCTTAAGGACCCTGTGATCGTGTATGAAAACTGGAATCTTCTGTTTCCTCCTTACTATGCCACGAAACAAGCTTCCATATAGGTGGTGTTTCCTGGCAATACAGTAGTTGAAGGACTCATTTACCTCCAATTTTCTGACTACATCACAGGGTCCCTTAATTAAGAATTATAGCATAATTACATCCATGCTAAGGACATTTTCCATTATTTCTGTTTATGATGATACAACATTTTCATTACATTCACAAACCAGAATTTGCAGTAGGTTACCAGTACAGGTGTATATATTATAATAACTGATGTTTTTACAGTTGGTTAGTGAACCAGGTACAGTACCGGTACTTTGGTAACTTATGAAATGTAGAAATGATTAAATTTTCATAGATCCAAGTAAAAATCCAAGAGTAGCAATGAATATAATTACCATTATTATATCGGTAAAGATGAGAGTGAAATACAGGTGGTTGGTAAATGCATCGACTTTATTTGGTATTTGAAAAGGTTTGCACTCAATCCAATTCAGTTCTATTATACATCAAGTAGGTACTGTATGGTAGGAAAGGACATTATAAGCTAATCACAGGAATACAGTACATAGAGAAGTTAACCATAGTACTGTATATTATAACAAGCCCCAAAACATATTTGGCTGTACAAGAATGCCTTGTTTTCCACTGGTGTTATGGGTGTCTATAGTATTGTTAGTAATGAATCTGTATACAGTAAACCTTCTTTGTACATTACACACCTATAAACCCAGTGGATAATGAGACTTTACTGTACACAGGTTCATAAAAACAAAAAACATTAAAATACACACCCATAACAGCAGAGGAAAATGAGGGATTACTGTACTGTACTGTACAGTGAAATATCTCATGGGTCATTCTGCATGTGGCTTGTTAATATAGCTTATTAAGTAGTTACTGTTTGTACCTGATGACATGAGGGACATGTTAAGGGATATGTACAGTGTTGGTAAATTTGGAGTAAATTATTCCACCAAACTATTCCAAGCAACAGATGACCATTATCTTTGTTAATCCAGTCTTGTTTCCTGGCATACTTGGAGGAATCAAACAAAACTCTCCACGTATGTATCAAAAGTGTACTACAGGTATCTCTTTAATTAATACAAGTAACCAGTGGTGCTGTAGTGGACCAGTTTGTTTAGATTCCAAAGCAGATATACTTGAGGTTGGAGTACTCATCTAGGCCGTGCTTGGAGCCTTCCTTCCCAATTCCTGAAAGCTTGACGCCTCCAAAGGGTGCCTCACATGTGGACACCATGGGCTCATTCACACCCACCATCCCCACCTCCAGTGCCTCAGCCACCCGCCATATTTGTCCTAAGTCGTTAGAGTAGAAAAAACCTGCAGAAGGGGAAGATTTTGATATAAGAATTACCATATTTATTGCATCCAAATATCCTTCTTATGAGGTATAGTATACTTCGATGGCAAGACTCACCTGAATCATGAGGTAATGCAAGGATGCACTACAAATGCTAAGCCACAAGAGAAGAACTAACAATTTGTTTTGTTTTTCAATTTCTCATTTATTTTCCCCTGGTCGCCCAATGGATCCTAAAACAGGCCCTAACCATAGCCTTGTTGTCTTGTCCATTATAAGAATACAAGAAAAATGTAATAATGAGTGCATAATATTTGTCTGCCTGTAGTACCCAGATGCTTACCATCATCTGCAACAAGATCTGGCAGACAGGAGAGTGGCCAAAACCATGGACGCAATCGCTGATCATTGTAATTCCCAAGAAAGGCAATCACCAACTTTGCCAGAATTATCGCACCATCAGCTTGATCAGCCATGCCAGCAAAGTAATGCTCAGGATCATCCTAGACAGATTGAAACCTCAAGCCGAGAGCATCATAGCTGAAAAACAGGCCGGCTTCCGAAAAGGCAGAAGTACAGTACTATTGAACAAATCTTTAACCTCCGTTTACTCTGTGAAAAACACCTCCAACACCAGAGAGAGCTCTACCACGTCTTCATAGATTTCAAAAAGGCGTTTGACAGAGTCTGGCGTGACGCATGTGGGCCACTATGAAAAAATTTAACATGGGAAAGAAACTAACTCACACCATTCAACAACTATATGCAAACATGTCCAGTGCAGTGTTTGCCCAGGGTTCTATCGGGGAGTGGTTTCACACTTCTGTAGGTGTCCGACAGGGGTGCCTCCTTTCCCCAACTCTCTTTAACATCTTCCTGGAGAGAATCATGAGCAATGCCTTAGAAGACCATGTGGGCACAGTCAACATTGGAGGGAGAACCATCACAAATCTCAGATTTGCTGATGACATTGATGGAGTAGCCGGAGAAGAAAATGAGCTGTCAAGATTGGTTAATCAACTGGACAGAGCCTCCACCAAGTTTGGAATGGAAATTAGTGCAGAAAAGACAGCTTATGACAAATGAACACGGCTCTATAACAACAAATATATCAGTCCATGGTCAAAATCTCCAGATGGTACAACAATTTAAATATCTAGGGGCGATCATCAGTGACCAAGGATCAAAACCAGAAGTATTGGCAAGAGCAGCTCAGACCATGACCGCACTCTCAAAATTGAAGCCCATATGGAAGGACAAAAACATCTCTGTGAAGTGCAAGGTCAGACTCCTGCGTGCACTAGTACTTTCTATATTCCTCTACGCATGCGAGACTTGGATACTCACTGCGGAGCTTCAACGAAGGATACAGACACTGGAAATGAGGTGCTATCGTACCATCCTTGGCATCTCATACCTGAGCCATACCTCCAATGACCAAGTACGCACCACCATTCAGCAACACATTGGACCTTATGAAGACCTTTTGACAATAGTGAAGGAAAGGAAGCTGAGATGGTATGGACACGTGACACGTTCGGATGGTCTTGCAAAAACAGTTCTCCAGGGGACCGTGGAGGGAGGAAGGAGGAGGGGAGGACAGAGGAAGAAGTGGAGTGACAACATCAAGGAGTGGACAAAGAAAACATTCGCGGAGACCCAGGCCTTGACCGCGACAGGTGGAGGGATTTGGTCCACAACTCATCTCGTAGGCGACCCGACGACTCAACCCAGAGTTACGGGCACAAGAAGAAGAAGAAGTACCCACCAGCCAGTCCTCTGTCAGTGGTGTTGGCAAGCCTGATTACTTCCTCCTCAGTCTTGAACTTAAGGATGGCAGCAACGGGTCCAAAGATCTCCTGTTGGGCGATGGGCATGTTTGGCTTGACACCTGTCAGTAGGGTGGGTGGGTAGAAGAGCCCCCCACAGGACATCCCTCCACGCACCACCGTCGCTCCTGCTGCCACAGATTCCTTCACCATTTTGTCCAGCTGTCCATTTAAAGTCAGAGCAAGCTTATATTAATGTACAGTTAGCCACAGGATTTTATACACAAGCTATTTGGAAAGAGAGGTCTTTATTCTGGAAGTATTGTACTGCAATGATTGATCTACCAAGTGACTTGGTGATTGCAAAACAACAAACCTACTTTAATGTTGTGTTGCAGTTACATAGACCTATATTTTCTATATGTTGTGAACCCTGGAAGACAAGAGTGTGTGTATGAATTCTGTGGCCAATTGTATGTAGGAAAGAAGGATGAAGAATGTACAGTACTTTATTTTCCTTTATCATCATATTATCCTCTGACTTCTTCATCAAAATGCATAGCTGTCAATCCAAGATACTGTAATGCCAAGTTATGTGTAAGGCAATAAAGTGTTATTAAATTTTTTCTTTACTTCCCAGACATACAGTACCTACATTAATCACACATAATCTTTACAAACTGGTGAATGGAAAACACTAGACACCAACCAAAATATGAAAGAATCACAAACAATGCATCTCATCCATCTGCTGAAGGAGAATGTATCATGTTTATTACCTTGTCTATTTAGCTTCTGTGGTTGTTTTGTACATAACCCTGTAGGCGTGGCAATATATTGACCTGAATTTTGGGGTTAAGGGGGTAGTATTGTGTGGGTAAATCTGGAGTAAATGATTCCTCCAAACTATTCCAAGCAACAGGCTACCATTAATTTTGTTATTAATCTGGTCCTGTTTCCTGGCATATTTTGAAGGAATTAAGGCACTATAACTGACCCGATCATACTGCCTCTGGTTGATAATGGGGCCCTGTGTGACGCCTGCCTCTAGTCCCCGCCCCATCTTTAACTCCTTGGTCATGGCTGCTTCTAACCCAGACACAAATGCGTCATGGATGGACTCGTGCACAAAGATACGGTTGGCAGTCACACATGTCTGTTAACAGAGGCATGTCAAAACCATTACTGAACTGGATAGTATTGTATGTACAGTCGGCAAAAAAAGTTTCGTTACCACCCCTACGTTAATTTTAACATTGATAAGCGCTGCAGGGTTGGTACTCCGCCGTCTGAGCAGCTGTGCCTCGCCGCCCTTGCGGGCCGCGGCAATGACAACTTAGCACAAGGCATTCCCTTTCTTTTTATATCAAAAGTTTAACTGATTTTAAATTAAATTTTGAGTGTTCAAGAACTATTACTATTTAACTATTCATCATTAAACATAAAGAAATACGTTTGAGTATTTTAGAACAAGAATAACCTTGAAATACCCAGAAAAAGTAGCACTGGGTAAAAGTACGTCATTCCTACTTGCCTGTCCATTAGACACTGAGGGGTCCGGGAGGGTGAAGGAGGTATATATGACACTCGCGCCACACCTGACTCACCAGTCAGGCCTACCAACATTATATCACACTGTTAAAAGGATGGTAACGAAACTTTTTTTGCCGACTGTACATTGTTATACTCATAGTCATCCTCTGTTTATGTCTATCAGCTGGAATGAAATGGCACTCTTGTAAAGGTTAACCTTAATACTCAGTAAGAATCTAACTAGTGTTCTAAACATTGTGGGTCAGGCAGTACAGAGTTGACCAATTTTTTTTTTTAAACTGTCATCACTACCTGGGATAATTGTATTATGTTGAGTATGTACAGTTATAACATACAGTAATTGGTGTTTGTACGATACCTGTCCTGTGTTTCGGAACTTGGAAGCCATGGCCCCGGGAATGGCCTGGTCCAGTTTGGCTGTGGGGAAGACAATGAAGGGAGCGTTGCCACCCAGCTCCATAGATATTTTTTTCATGGTAGACCCACACCGAGAGTACAGCCACTGTGGACAGGGATTTATATAATTATCATCATCTCCCTTATGTTTTTCTGTAGGTTGGAGCATCCAGGCTAAAGAAGAGAAGATTGATTTTATGGGCTGTTTGGATGCATTTTATTTGAATTAATGTATTTTTTCAGGTTGATATATTTTCAATGTATTTTTTCAGGGTAAGTTTCAAATACTACCAGCAATGAACCTAATTAGCAAGACCTCCTTTACCTGTCCGACCCCAGTGGAACCGGTGAAGGAGAGTATCTGGACCTTCGGTGAGTCACAAAGTGCTGCTCCTACCTCCTGCACCCTGGCCCTTGAACATGGCACCACATTCACCACCCCAGCTGGCACTCCGGCTCGCTCACACGCCTAAAAGTCACAGTTCCAAAGAGGGAGAGCGGTTATTATGTGAGATGAGAGAAGAAAAGTTATGGAAGTTGGCAGCTCTTGAAAAAGGTCAGTGTTAATTATGTCTCTTGTATTTTCATATAGTTTTCCCAGAACTTCCATCTTCCACCCCAACTATATTACAGACTTTGCCCAACCCTGCATACCCAATCCTACATTAATCTATGTATTCCCAACCCACTCACTTGCCATGGTTAAGCTTATCCTGACTTGTATTTTCATTCTGACTCAGTCACACTAAAAGGACACTGTGTTTATTATATACCATATTAAGAAAAGACAGAATTATTGGGTTGACTTACCCTTGTACCGTACAACAACAATTTGGTAACAACATGAGATCCTGACTGTATACATCTCACATTGACTTTTCACATCCTATACTCATCCTATATTCCACAAAACCTCAACATTCCACAACCCATTTTAACCATCCAGATCCCACCCTACTTTTGTCAAATGTTACTCTAGCTTCTCACATCACACCCCACTCTAACTTCCCACATTCACCCCAGACCCCTCACCCTGGCGAAGGCTAGAGCAGTGAGCGGTGTGTCCTCAGAGGGCTTGATGATGCAGGTACACCCAGCAGCCAGTGCAGCAGACACCTTACGTCCAATCGTGGCTATGGGGAAGTTCCACTGTCGGCAAAATATGGTAAGCTTGATTATTTAAATTTGGATAGAGCATATTGTTGGTTAAGGGGAGATTCTCCCCTACTGAGGGCTACTGATTGCTCCAATCTATGCCAGGGGACAGACGATCTCAATGTTATTAATAGGGATTCTGTTCGATGGCTTCATTGAGAGAAATCGGTAGCTCTCCAATTTACTGTCAAAAGAATGTTCTTTTAAGTTTGGTTAAGTTAACTTTGGATAGGGCTTAGTGTTGGTGAGAGTTGCCAAGATTACTCCTTCCCAAGTTAGAGGGGCTATGTATCCTTCAGTGTTGTAAGAAATCCATCATGTAGGTCAAGGTACGTTTGTTTGAATTTTTTTATGGACAAAACAACAATAAGGACAAAGTTGCCTATTCATGGTTGTGCAGGTAGGCTAAAACTGAAGAAGGACAAGTCACCACATTCATTTTAACTTACTCATAGTTGTGCTGGTAAAACTGAACAAGAATAAGTAACCACATTCAATATAAATCTTACTGGTGTGATAAGTGCAGCCACCCCGACAGGCTGTCTGATGGTGATCATACGTTTGGTAGGGACGGCACTGGGGATGGTCTCCCCGTACTGCCTCCGTGCCTCCTCAGCAAACCACTCAAAGAAGGACGCCGCAAACCCTACCTCACCCATTGACTCACCCAGCGGCTTTCCCTGAGGAAGTGTATGCAAGGGGAGGGAGGAATTAGGGTCATATTCATAGCCATCCCTGAAGGACTTACACACAGTATAATGTTGCAGATCATAGATTTATACAATATTTTCCTGGTACAGTAACTTTGATACTGAAAAATTATAAATGACTAGGAATATACCATAAACTCTCAATCAGAATCAAACTACTGTACATGGTAAAGTATGGGAGATTAAAACTCAGGAATGCGCAGTGGCAATATCGTAACCAATGAGGTTGAGGTGGATGCTGCTGCGGAAAGCTAAAACCGTTAGTATTGGGAAAAGATTCACCTCGGTGACCTACCCTTCTGTTTTTAACATTTCTTTTTAACATCTTTTTGACCAGTGTGACCCTTTTTTTTTAATGCTGACGGCCTGTGTCCCTCCGGGAATGAGCGCTGCATTGGCCTTGCCAGCCATCAGCGGCCCCCCAGTGGGGAAGTGGACAGATATGTCTGCAGGCGGGGGGGGGGGGGGGGGTCTCCGGGTTTCCCTGTGCATGAGAGTGGTAGCAGTGAATGTGAATGGGATGGTTGAAAGACGAAGAGGCGAGAAATAGTTGAATGTTTTAAGAATGGAGGAGTAGATGTGATGGGAGTGACTGAGACACACTTGAAAGGATGGGGAGTGGAGGAGTGTGATGTGGGAGGGAATGGAGGGAGGTGTAGTGTGGACAGGAATGAGTGAGAAGTGTAAAGGAAGAGGGAGGGAGGGGTGTGCAGTGCTGGTAGCACCAAGGGTATGGAAGAGAGTAGATGGACATGGATAGTGTGGGACAAGAGTGGCATGGATGACAGGAAAGATTGATTTGGTTAAGTATGCATGGGTGTGTGCGTATGCACCTGTGAATGAGAGGAATAAGGCGGGGAGAGAGAAAATGAGAGATTTCTGGGAGAAGTTGAATGGGTGTTTGAGGAAGTTTGAGAGTGGGAGGAAGATTGTAATGATGGGTGATATGAATGGGAAAGTAGGAAATGAGAGAGTAGGAAGTATTGTTGGTAAATGGGGTGTGGAAGGAGTGAATGAGAATGGTGAATATCTGGTGGACGTCTGTGCTGACACCTTCTTTCAGCACAAGATGATCCACCGGTATACATGGAGGAGAAGGGATGATAGAGGAGAACAAAAGAGTTTGATTGATTATATTGCAGTGGATGAAAGACTACGGAAAGATGTGATGGATGCGAAAGTAGTGAGAGGAATGGTTCAGTGCTCTGACCATTTTGCTGTCTTAGTAAGGATGAAGGTCAGGGTTAAGTGGGAGTACTGTAGGAGGGATGAAGGGGCGAACAAGAGGCAGGTGGCAAGTGGAAGATTAAATGACAGTGAGTACAGAGAAGTATATGAGAGGAGGGTGGGTGAGGTGTTGGAAGATGCAAGGCTGAGTATGGGGGAGGGAGTGGGAGTGAATGATATGTATGAAATGTTTAAGACAATAGTATTGAAGACAGCAGCAGAGGTAGTGGGATATAAGTCACAGAAGAGGGGCAAGAAAGGGAGTGCTTGGTGGTCAGAAGAAGTGAAAGATGCTGTAAAGGAGAAAAGGAAGGCATATAGGAGAACATTACAGAGGAATGTGTCGGAAGAAGTGAGAGAGAGGTGGAAGAGAGAATATAATGTATGTAAGAGACAAGTGAAAATGATGGTGAGTGAGAGTAAAAGGAGAGTGGATGAGGAGTTTGGCAGGAAACTGAGTGAAAAGTTTAAAGAGAACAAGAAATTATTCTGGAAGGAGGTTAAAAGAGAAAGAGGAGAAGGAAAGTCTGGTAGCTTGAGAATGAAGAGAGAGGATGGAGTTACTGTGAGTAGAAGTGAGGAAGTGAAAGAAGTGTGGAAGAGACATTTTGATGGTCTGATGAATGGGGGGACGGGAGGGGAGGCGGTGGTGACATGCATGGGGATGGAGGCAGGTGATAGACGACAGGATGTACAGGGAGAAGTGGGAAGGGAAGAGGTTAGGAAAGCAATAGGAAAGTTGAAGATGGGAAAGGCACCGGGGGTGGATGGGATAACTGCTGAAATGTTAAAGTGTGGGGGGGAGGTAGTGGTGGAGTGGATGTTGCTTATATGCACTTTGGCTTGGAGGCAGGGAGAGGTGCCAGAGGATTGGAGGAGAGCCATAATTGTACCTTTGTATAAGGGGAAGGGGAGTAAGGAGGAGTGTGGTAGCTATAGGGGAATAAGCCTTCTTAGTGTACCGGGGAAGGTGTATGGGAAGGTTCTTACTGAGAGACTGATTGAAGTAACAGGGAATAAAGTTAGTGAGGAGCAGGGAGGGTTCAGAAAGGGTAGAGGATGTGTGGACCAAATATTGCATTAAAATCAATAGTGGAGAAATATATTGGGAAGGGTAAGAAGTTGTATGCTGCCTTCATGGACTTGGAGAAGGCATACGATAGGGTTGATAGGAAAGCTATGTCAGAGGTGTTGAGAATTTATGGTGTTGGGGGGTCTTTGCTGAAAGGCATTGAGGCCTTTTATGCAGAGGCAACAGCATGTGTGCGGGTAGAGGGTGATCTAAGTGAGAGTTTTAATATTAGTGTAGGGCTGAGACAGGGATGTGTTATGTCACCATGGTTGTTCAATATATATATGGATGGTTGTATGAGAGAGATGAAAGCCAAAGTGAATGGTCTGGGGGTGAAGTTGAGGCTGAATGAAGCAAATTGGTCCTTGGTGGCAAGTTTATTTGCGGATGACACTGTGTTGATGGCTGAGAGTGAAAGGGAGTTACAGAGAGTGGTAGACGAATTTCAGTCTGTGTGTAAACGAAGGAAACTGAAGGTGAATGTTGGCAAAAGTAAAGTGATGGTGTTTGAGAGAGCAGAAACTGAAGTGATTGACTTTGCTACACCTTACAGAGTGGGAGTACCAACTGGGACTAAATGTGAAATAACTCTGAGGGGTGAGAGGATGGAGGAAGTGAAGGAGTTTAAATACCTGGGTACAGTTCTGTGTAAACATGGAAGTATGGAAGGAGAAATTAGGGAGAGAGCAGTGAAGGGTAGACAGGTCATAGGATCATTGGGAAGGATTATGAAGGGTAGAAGTGTGAGTATGGAGGTGAAAAGGGGACTGAGAAATAGTATAATCCTACCAACACTGACATATGCATCAGAGACATGGACATGGAGTAGGGCTCATCAGTCTAGAATAGGTGCTGTGGAAATGAGTTACTTGAGAGGAGCATGTGGGGTGTCTAGGTGGGATGGAGAAAGTAATGAGAGTGTGTACGAGAGATGTGGTATGAGTGAGAAGGCAATTGGTATTGAGTGTGGAGTGGTTGAGAGAGTGAAGCGTAATACACTGAGATGGTTTGGACATGTAGAGAGAATGCAAGGCGAGGAATTTGTAAAGAAGGTGTATGGAAGTGAAGTTGTGGGACGTGGTGTGAGAGGCAGACAGCCAGTTAGATGGCAGAACAGAGTGGAAGAGTATGTAAAGGAGAGAAATATGAGGGGCAGAGGAGGGCTTGAACAAGTAAGGAGGGAGTGTTGGAACAGGGAGAACTGGAGACACTTCTGCCGTGGCCACCCCCTTGGGGGGAGTTCCCGGAGGGAGCGAGGCGTCAGAGCTATAGATAGATAGATAGAATTAACATCTAGAACATTATACAATATAGTACTGACATTTTCCCTGGTGAGGAGAGTAGCAATGCGTTCCTTGTCCTTGAGGAGCTCTTCCCGCACCTTCAGGAGAACAGCCGCTCGTTCCTTGACACTCTTCAAACGCCATGTCTCGTATGCGACAGATGCCGCCTCTGGATATACACAGGGTTGACATTAAGGGGAGATTCTTTTGTTGGTGAATTAGAAGGTCTCTGATTCCTCAAAAACTATGCCACAAAACAGAACCCCTATTAGTATCACTGAGGGAGTCTGTTTTCTGGCATAGTTAGCTCTTTGGTGACTGATAAATACTGTACAAAGTGGGAGGTGTTGTTAGGGAGGAACCAAGCAGACTATACCCAATAAGTAAATGACCCCTGTCTTTCTCTCTTGATGTGGTGACTGTTGTTACTGAATTCTTTGGTGACCTTTGGATATACAGTAGTGTGGGTGGAGTGGTTAGGGTGCAACCAAACAAAATACAGTATACCCACTTAGTAATGGCCCCCCTGTTCTTCCCTCTCTTGATGTGGTGACTGTGGTTACTGAATTCTTTGGTGACCTTTGAATACAGTGTGGGAGGCATTGTTAGGGAATAACCAAACATTAAACAGTATACCCACCACTTAGTATTGAACCCCTGTCCTTCTTTCTCTTGGTGTCATCGACCTTGAGTGCACTGCAACTTCATGTTAATTAATTTTAATGAGTCCTTCCCTCCATTCTTCATTAATAACTTTTTTTTTCTTCCTCCTTTCCTTTTTTTTTTTAACAATTAATGTTCTGTAGTCCTTCATTATTCACTCTTCTGTCCTGTCTCTGCCTTCATTATATTTCCCTTTCTCTTTTACTACTGCTAACTTTATATAATTCTTCACAACTTTCCCAAACTACTCTTCTTTCTTTCTCCCATTTTTTCCTTCTTTCCTCCTATGTTCTTCCCTCCCACTTCCTTAATACCAAAATTATTCCTTTCCTCTAATCTTTCCCACCATAATACTTTCCTTCTTTTCCTCTCCAGCCATATTTTTTAACCTTCTGTCTCCCTTTCATCCTCTTTCCCAAACCCTTTCACTTCTTTGCTACTGTAACTAGTGCTGTGGTAATAATAATACATATATAATTAGAACATGAACAAACCTCCCATAACCTAACATTTCCACCTTTTTTAATTAATGCCAAGTGATGTTACTTGCCATAGGAAAGACCCTGGACCCAAGGAAAAGGATGAGATAAAAAGCATTGAAATGAGAGCCCAGAGCACTCCACTTCAGGTATCATATCTTGGTTATCTTAACGGGGAACTTTGTGCTTCATGTGTAATTAATTATCTTTCCCTCTCCTCTCTTGAAGTACAGCCTCATCTGTACCTGCCACAACTTTGAGTTGGCAACTTTGCCTTTGCTGTCACCTTACTATAAAATGAATTACAATAATAGGCTAATAGCATATATCTTCCACTTCCACAGTTCCCTTCCTCCCTTTCCTCCGACTCCCATCCCTGACAATCATACTAATCTCATCCATACCCAACTCTCATGGATAACCATCACCTCCCCTTCCCTCACCCCCCCAACACCTAACAATCTACTACTATTCTTTCCTTCTTAATTTCCTTCCCTCTTCCTCCTCTCTGCCACACTGCCCACCCCAACAACACCAGCATACCTTCCACTTTATTTCTGTCCTTCCTTCTTTTTTCCCTTCTCTTACCTCACACCTTCATGCTAACCTTCAATGCCTACCATCTTCGCTTCTTCATTCCCATGTTCCTCCTCTTCCCCTCCCCCTGAGTCCCCTCCCGATTCCTACCCTTGACACCTACCAATGGCAGTGTTGACATCCTGTACAGTACAGTCCGCCACCTTGGCGATTTCCTCTCCCGTGGCTGGATCAGTAACAGGGAAGGTACCGCCACTCCCTTCCACCCACGACCCCTTTACGAATGCCTTTGTCATGATGCCCTCAGCCATTCTGTAGAACTGAGCTGTGTTGTAGCGGGAATGGGCAGGGTACTGGGATATACTGGGTGCCTGGGAGATGTGCTGGGATGTGCTGGATGTTGTTGGTGTTGCTGTGGAGGTGCTTGGGGATGGTGCAGGAGTAGTGTGTGTTGTTGATTGGTAGAGGTGCTGGGAAGTGGTGGTGGTGTTGTGTGTAGCCTGGCGGTGTTGCTGTGTTGTCGTGCCACCACTACTCATGGCTGGTGATAAGTTTTATCTGTGAATTGCTGAATCTATTCCCTGGAGAGTGGTGCTGTGAGATACCCAGGGAGAGGGAGATGGTGGTGGCAGTGGCTGGAGTGTGGCGCTGTGAGATCCTGGGTGTTGTTGAGAAGGGCTGGAAGTTAGTTGGGATCGTGGGGACTGGCATGTCTGCACCTTTCCACCTGCACACGACAGTAATTAGTGCTTACATTAGTTCCACCACCCGCCCCCCGTAATTATTTACTATACATCATCCCTCCCAACATTGTACATTTAAAAGTTTTATTGATGTATTTTTTTTCTAATTTGTGTGTTAGTTTACATTAGACTACCCACCACCACTTAGTAAGCATTAGGATGCTATATGTAAACAGTATATGCAAATTACGACATATAATACCAAATAAAGTTAACATTTGCTTCTGTCACGTATACATACGTGTGGCCTCAAATTGCCTTAGTTACCCCTCTAGTCTATAGGCCTAGGTGCCGTTTTCCCTCAAACTTCTCCCTACTCCTTAATATTTGCACTATGTTGTATGTGGTATTATATTGTATTATCAAGTTGCATTGTAGTTAGGTTGGATAATTAGATAATAAGGAATATTGTATATCATCTGTTCACTTCCCTGTTATTGGGAATTACTATCTATTTGTAGGTCGAAAATTTCATCATTGGTAAGTAGACCTAAGGCCCCTGCTAGGTGAAACTAGTCGAGAACCACGTACTACAATTATTAATTATTAACACTCTGTATTTCTTGGTATGTAAAATGTATTCAAACTTATTCCTGTTACCTTATGTAAACTCACATCCAACCTTGAATCATTAATACTCTAAAATTAGTTATGAATTAGGATGCTTTATTTTATCGATTGGCCTTGGCTAGGTCGCTTGGCTTGACCTAGGGTAGGGCAAGGGTCGAGAAAGTTTTTCTCTCTCTCTACTCTCTAGCCAACAGTCATCGTGATCGGACGTAGGGAGCTTTCCTCTTCACTTCCAGGGAATATACGACCACGGTATAATGACTATAGTCATTATACCGTGTATACGACCATGTGCCATGTGGTTTGGTAGTGTGTGATTGTAGAAGGGTAGGAGTGTCTTTCGATCTATTACTTTGTGGAATTTGTTATTAGTGTTAAGGAATCTTATTCATTATATAGAAAAACTTAACATTGTTTTATGTCCACTCTAACTCCTATCCAGTCCCACTCAGTCACTTACTTTAAAGTAACCTAACCTAAGATACCATCATTCATATTCAGAGACAAATAACAGTGTTCTGGGCTAACTTCTTGTTACCAACGGAGGAATAACAGATGGAGAAGGTGAGTGTCAGAGTAGGTCTGCTCTCTGTACACACGTGTTGGTAAATCTCGTGATTTAGAGGGGAGTAGTCTGCAACACTTCCCATTACAGAGACAACACAACACAAGGTCAATGAGATGCGTCGTACCATTCTCGTCAGATACTAATATTTACATTTTTACATGCTGATCATTGGGTGTAAAACATGCGATAAGATAAATTAACCATGCCAAGTAATATAAAACTAATTAGTTGGATGATTAGCTAAAGAACATAAAGTTGAATTTGTTGTTTTGTTGTTTGTTGTAAGTGAAGGACAGCGTGAAGTATTAGAGTGACCATGAACACTTGTTCTTCTTTCTCTCGTCATTATTATCCCGCTTCTATGCGGGGTCGACGTTTTTAACAAGCCGCCGCCAACCAGCACGGTCCAGAACTTCGTCTCCCGTCAATCCCTTCTCTCTCAGATCGTCTCTCACGCTGTCCATCCATCTTCGCTTTGGTCTCCCCCTACTTCTTCTACCCTGCACTTCCATTTCCATCACCCTTCTCCCCACATAATCCTCTTCCCTCCTCATCACATGTCCATACCATTGGAGTCTTCTCTCTTGCACCTTCCTCGAAATTTCAGTCACTTTTACTGTACCCTTAATTCTTTCATTCCTTATCTTGTCCATCTTTGTGACTCCGCACATAAACCTCAACATTCTCATTTCTGCCACATCAAGTCTCTTTTCTTGCATTTTCTTTGAAGCCCACGTCTCCGCACCGTACATCATTGCCGGTCTCACCACCGTCTTGTACAACTTACCTTTCACTCTTACGTTTATTCTTTTGTCACATAACACACCCGACATCCTTTTCCAATTTTTCCATCCCGCCTGTACTCTATGTGTAATTTCCGAATCCAGCTCTCCGATTTCGCCACTGTCGATCCAAGATATTTAAAATTTTCCACTCTCTTTAGATTATTTCCTTGTATGGTAACATTCCCCGCACTTTCATCCATAAAACTAAGGTACTGCGTCTTCGCCCTACTAATCTTTAACCCTCTGTCTTCTAAAACTCTTCTCCAGTACTCCACTTTTTGTTCTACCTCTTCTCTAGTGGTGCAGCAAAGAACTATGTCATCTGCAAACAACATGCACCACGGGGCCTGGTCTTTTACCCCTTCTGTAAACACATCCATTATGAGGTCGAACAAATATGGGCTCAGCGAGGACCCCTGGTGTAACCCCACACGTACAGAGATCCATCTTGTTAATCCTACGCTACTTCGTACTCTAGTTCTAACCCCTTCGTACATGTCCATCACCAACCTGATATATTTTTCTGGCACCCCTTTAACTCTCAAACACCTTCACAATTCTTGTCGCGGCACTCTGTCGTATGCCTTCTCCAAGTCGATAAAGACTAAGTGAAGGCCTCTTCTCTTCTCCCGATGTTTCTCCATCATCTGCCGTAGTGCAAAAACCGCATCCGTTGTTCCTTTTCCTGGCATAAATCCGAACTGTTCCTCTCCTATCGATGTTTCCTCTCTGAGTCTCCATTCGATTATTCTTTCCCAGATCTTCATTGTATGTGACAACAGTTTTATTCCTCTATAATTTCCGCACTCCTGAATGTCTCCTTTCTCTTTGTAGATGGGGACGATGACACTGTCCCTCCATTCATTCGGCATTCTCCCTCCCTGGTAGATCTTATTCATCAAATCACATAGCATATCTATTCCCTCTTCTCCTAAACTCTTCCACGCCTATGATGGGATGTTATCTGGCCCTGTTGCTTTCCTGTTCTTCATTTTCTTCAATGCTTTAGCTACTTCTTCTCTACTTATTTCTGGTGTTAAACCTTCATTTGGGACTTCATCCCCAAAGAACGCCCTAGGGTTTTCTTCATTCAACAGTTTCTCGAAATAATCTCCCCATCTTTCCTTGATCTTGTCATCACCAATTAAAACACTTCCTCTCTCATCTTTCACGTTCTTAATATGAGTAAAATCCTTTGACGCCTTGTCTCGAGCCTTTGCTATTCTATGGAGTTTCCTTTCTCCTCCAGGTCTTTCTAGCTCTTCTTCCAACTCCCTCACCGCCAGAGCCTTTGCTTTCGCCACTTCCTTTTTCGATTTCTTATTCGCTTCCTTGAAAACCACTTTATCTTCTTGAGATCGAGTCAACTCCCATCTTTTCTTTGCCACACTCTTCGCTTTCACGGCTTCCTGGACTTCCTCACTCCACCACCACGTCTCTTTGTCAGCTGGAGGGCCTTTCCCGGATGTTTTACCTAGCACCTCTTCTCCTACTGTTCTTATTACTTTACTATTCTCTTCCCTCCACTCCTGTACTTCCTCAAACGGTCTTGTTCTTTCTATTACTTTGGTCTTAAATTCTCTCTTCAGTTCCTGGTCTTTTAGTTTCCACCACTTAATCTTTGATTCGGTCCGCCTTAACTTTCTTTTCTTTCCACTCCTAAATTCCGAATCGACCACCACTGCTCTATGCTGCATTGTTACACTTTCCCCTTCTATGACCTTGCAATTCGTTATTTCTTTCAGATGTTGCCGTCTACACATGAGAAAGTCAATTTGACTCTCCCTACCGCCGCTCTTGTAGGTCATATACTGGCTCTCCTTTTTTTGGAAGAAAGTGCTGCATATTGCCATGTCGAAAGCCATTGCAAAATCTACCACTCTCTCCCCTTCCTCATTCCTTTCGCCTACACCCCAGCCTCCGTGCACCCTCTCAAGTACCTCCTCTCTTCCTCTGCCCACATGCCCATTCAAGTCGCCACCAAGAATCACTCTCTCTCCCTCCGGCACCGAACTGAGTTCCTGGTCTAACTGCTCCCAAAAAGCTTCCTTCTTTTCTTCCTCGCAGCCAGCTTGGGGAGCATATGCACACAAGATGTTAACCGTCTCTTCCAGGCTCAGTTTAATGCTCATCACTCTGTCGTTCTTCCTCCTGACACCCACTACGTTATCTTTTAGATCTTTCGATAATACAATCCCTACACCGTTCCTTCCCTCCACTATAAAATAAATTACATCCTCCTCCCAACTCTCTCGCTTTACTTCCCCTCCACCTCGTCTCCTGTACACACAGTACACCAATCTTTCTCCTCTCCATCATGTCCGTCACTTCTCTCCCCCTTCCAGTCATCGATCCCACATTTAAAGACCCTACTCTTAGTCGGACTAACCTCTTTAGCCTGGCTCGCCCATGGCCTGGTAGCCCTTGCTCATTTTCCACAGTGGTCAGGCGAGGCCGCTGCACGTCGTATATTATCGTGTGTTCAAGTATAGTAGCTTGGTAGAGGATTTAATCAGTATCATAGTGACAATCTATTTGTATAAGGCCCTCTTTTCAAACCCTGGGGTCGCGACCCCCAATGGGATCACCAAGCATTTTTTCTGGGGTCGCCAAGCACTCACAAGTCTCACAACATCAAAAAATATGAATTCCCCATTATGAAATGTTTCCAGCTTATGCTATATTTGTATGTTGCCATAATTTAATATAGAGTATATTACTGAGTATATTATAGAGTATATTGTGGAATGTAACACAAATTTTTATACTAACTATGTTGTCCAACACAAACACACACCCACTCCACCCGCATCTATACACACCTACCACCTACTATTAATACACACACTTGCTTATTTACCTTAGGCACTTCTGTGCAACACATTGATTTTTTTGTTTTATTGTATATATGTATATTTATGTTCTTATGTGCCATACCTCCCCTCTTTCCTCAATTCTTGGGGGAGGTGGGGTACTGTCATGAACCAAGCACCTTACACTTCCCATTCTCCACCTGGCCGACGCTCACGCATCTTCAACTTCACTTGTCTGCCTGCGCGCGGGCGTCTACCAGCCAAGTTCGCCACCTACCTTGCCGACACTCGGTCACTAATTCACTATTCCACTAGCCAGCTACCTGGAAGGGTCACTTCCCCCTCACCTACCGAACCCCACGCCACACCAAGCCACCAAGACTCAAGACGCCACTTGTCTCTCTACACACTCCAACGCTACCAAGATACAACACATCACCACCCACAACAAGGTGCTTGGATTCAACATATATTCCTACTGTATTGCTGTGTGTATACTACACCAAATAAAGTATACTTTGTATTCGAGTCTGTTCACCTCTGGTAGTAACACAGTCCCTTGTTGTTACAGCCTTATGGGGCGATTCTTTTGTTGGTGAATTGGAAGGTCTGTGATTCCTCCAAAATATGTCATGACGCCTATTAGTGCCATTGAAGGCGACTGTTTTCTGGCATGGTTATGATGAATCGGTAGCCTTCCAATTTGCCAACAAGACCGTTTCCTTAAGCCCCTTCCACATGAGAGCCAAAAAAACTGCAGGCAGACACTGTTAACCAATTTCATGGGTGGGTGGCAGGCACAAGTGGTAAATGGCTGCCAGAGACTGTTTGATCTGGTAATACTGGTAAAAACCGAGAATATGGGGTTTTCACTCATCTGATCGGCGTGACTTCACCATGTAAACATCTGCCGTGCTGGTAGACGTGGGACTGGGTGCAGATGTATAGAATGTGACTGGTATTTTTTAGAATTTATAGGAAATGGAGCATTCCGGGTATTGTAAGAACCTTAGTACAACAGACCATGCTTTATATATGGATAAGGTAAAGAAATCAAATGTATCTGTTGATCCTCGTGCATTGCACAAGAGTTAATTAAATGGTGATTATAAATTGTACCCTCCCATGACTCACCCGGACATAGCCTTTGTGACTATTTGATATCATCACCCAACCCTAAGTACAACATCCAGTCCATGAAATGCCACAAAAGTTTAACGGCACACAACTTTTTCACCATTGGTTGGGTTAAAAAAGTGATGGTATCACAAACATCAAGTCCCTGACCCAATCCACCCTCATCCTAACCCCCTTCCTAATCCTCCCCTGGATCCCTAAATCCCCCGCATATTTTGCTGCCCATGAGCGGCCCTCTGCGGGACCCATAACTTGAAGACCAGCATCAACTTCGGTACCATGTGGACCTTCATCCAGTTAGTGTGAGAGGCACGGTATGTATTTATCCTTATTTCTCTGCATAATTTTCATATCTGCCACTGAATGAGCTAACACTTGAAATTGTTATCCTATATGGTTATTATAGAGAATATTAATTCCTAACTAATCATTATTTTCCTGTAATTATTAGGGTTTTCCCCTACTCAAAACCCCCAATTTCCCCAAGATTGTAGGGGGAGGAGAGGGGTTTGAGGTTGGCTCCCTGGATATTCGGGAGAACCATAAATTCCTTCTCTTGATCAGCAGTTTCTTGTGTGCTTCTCCTTGGTTTCTTATCACCTTCGGGATGCGAAAGGACAATCCAGGAAGTTGTGTCTGTGTTAGAACATCTCACCATGCAGCAAAACCGTGACATTCTTTAATATCCCTTTAAAGGAGGTCTAACACTCTTCCAAATGAATCAAACGTGCTAGACATAACCACTACCCTCTGCTTGTATACATAGAGGTATACTACCAACATGGCCGCCCTATTTCACTGGGTTGCCCGTGCCTGCTGTCTTTCTGCCTCTCGTGTGGAAGAGACTTTATGCTTGTTCTACATACTGGTTCAACCAGAGATGAGTGTTTCATGACCCTTTCTTACTAGACTCACCTCATGTAATGAAGCATCTTGTACTGCCTCTGTATAGAGATTGCTTCGGTCTAGTCTTACTGTGGTGCTGACTGTCTTGGGAGCCATGATTCACCCAATCGCAGTAAGGCTTTGAACACTTGTGGCTGATGTCTGATGATGCTGGGCCTGCTACAGTCTTGGTTACCACCTCCTTGTGCAGCACCTGATCCTCCTTCCTCTGTTCCTTTGCCCTCTCCACCTGAGCTCTTTGTGCCTAACTACCTTGATGTTTTAGACTCAAGCTACCCCCACTTCAACTTCAGGTCCTGTCTCTCACACTTCATCCCTGGCTGCTAACACTTCCAGCCCCACATGTCTGACCAATACAATGGTTTCCATATCTTGTCAGTCATGGAATGCTCAGATCCAATTTGTTCCAAAGAAGGTCGACTGCTCCCAACCCCTCACCTATCACCTCATTGTTCTGATCTTATCTGTCTAGACTTCTAAAGTCTTTGAATCAATTGTAGCTCTTGGAATCTCATGGCCTCTTTTTTTCATCCCGGTTTGGGTTCCATTGTGCTTGTAGTATTATTGACCTCCTGGTCCAATTAGACATCCTGTACTGTATAATTGTCTCAGCCTTTGCATAACTGCAGAGGAACACCCTAAGGTTTCCACACCAAAAGCAGACAGGGTACTCAGGAAATGATACCACCAGGTGATATCGTACACTTTCTCCAAATATAAAGAACACACAAACAGAATAATAGATGTCATTGAGGAGGCTTAGGACACAAAGCTACAGTTTCACTTTCCTTATAGTCCAAGGAAGAATGGCAGGGACACATTTAAAGGCAACACCCTCTGTGGGACCACCAGCATTATAACGTTTATGACGATAGCTAGACCAAGTGGCTCTATTTAAAATGCATCGAGACATGAGAGCTACTGAGGTAGAAGGTGAGATAATGGGAGAAGCCTTACAATAATTTTCAAAGCCATATGAATAGATATCAGGACACTGTAGGACATCAGGGAGGCCTAAAATCTGGATTGGGAGTGGGAGAGAGGGGGGAACTTAATCCTCGAAATAAACAGCACCTCTATCCATGTGACACTCATCTCGTGCAAAAGAAGCAAATCATATAAACTCCCCAAATAAAGGTGAAAACAATCACACTCAACGAAACACAATACACCACAGCAACCCCCCAGCACATAAACAGCCCATGATAAAAAAAAACTAGCACAGTGTTAAGAATAGTGCTACTGGATATTATTGTATGTTTTTCTTATTATTATAAGGAAGAGACTAGCACCGGGTTGGTGGTATATACCGAGGGTGAGGAGATAGACTACATCAGGATACAAAGAAACTATATATAGGGAAAACAGCATATGAGGCATATAATAGAGAACATAAGCAATTCACTTAGATCAGGCAGGGAGGGGGTGTGATCAGAGTATGCAACTGGATTACAGCAGATAATGGTGGCAACCAAGAAATTTGTTACCACTCTGTTGCAGCATTGCCAGATTCAAAACTTCGTAACAGCTTGGTTAACTCCTTTCCCTTTTACCCACACCCATGATTATTTATTCTCTCTCTTCCTTCCCTCTGCTTTTTCAAGTTGTTTTCATTCTGACTTAAAGATAGCACTGCCACAACTATAATTAGAGCAAACACCATTCGAGTCCAGGTCATGTCTTTATTGCTAATTGAAAATCATAAACAAGATAACGTACTGTAATGTCTAGGTTAGGTCCCAAGGTAAAGGTTGGCTTTGGCATTAACTTTGTATAATAATGAAAAATTAGGAAGACTAAAAAAATATGGAAAATACAGCACTTTTGAGTTTCTAGTTATCTGCAATTCACATTTATCATAACTTTGCACATTTTGTTATATTTATTTCAATGTATAAATAAGCTGAGTAAAGACCTATCTGTAGGTGAGACAGATATATATATGTACTGTATATATTTATATATTTACGAACATTCCTCTCACGGAATGACCAATATTAATTAGTATATAAAGTCTTGATTACATGTCAAAAGTTCTACAAACATATGACATACAAAAGTCTTTTCCTATGCATCATGTGTTTGAGCAGAGAGCCTAAGGAAATCTCAAGCCCTTAATATGTTGGAATTCTAAAAAGGAAAGTGACGTTGGTTCCACTCCCTGGTAACCAGATTCAAGAAATACACACTAAAGCTAAACATGATTAAGCATATTTATACATCTCAATAAAAAACTAAGTAGCAGGGTAGAGGTCACCTATTCCTGTAAGCCTGTATTGTCAATTTACAGTATGTACATATTACATGTTATTGCTACAGCAGGTGGTGGCAAAACTTATCAAGGGACATAAAGGCACTTCCTAATTCAGACAATGGTTTTAGAACTTTGGTTACATGTGAACCTAAAATGAAGGGCCGGCCTCAGAGCCTGGCTGGTGACGCTTCAAATATAATGTGGGACCACTCACGTCCGGGAATGTTGAGGAACTTGTTCACTCGGTGGAGTTGATAGGATTCATCCCATCATAAATAAAAATCTACATAATAGAATGAGATCAAAATTTGGCTAAGTATGGGCATTGACTAACAATTCTTTCACATTGTAGGACAAGGACAAACCTATAAGACAATATTCATTAGTACAAAACTGTCAAATACACATTGATTACATGTACCTGTACAAGTATTTGGTTTGTTCACAAGGATGCAGCAGCAAAAATACTGAACTATCTTCATCATTGGTTAATTAACTTCCTCATACAAATTCTACAAATAATTTGGTCAGTGACTATAATGATAAGACATGGGATGCTTAGTGCAATTCTTTTTTTTTTTTAGATTGTATAAATAAGTTTGTGCTGTTGGTTGAAGGTCTTGTGAACGAGTTGCATGGAATGAAAATATGACTTTGGCCTGTTACACAAACCATGCGTTCATGTAACACAGTGTGTACCCCTGAGACAAGTAGTACCTTTGTATTTTCTTGGGCAGCTGAGCAAAAAATGAGGGAGTGGGCAAAGCTCAACCATATTTACCCTTGATAATGATAATAATGTACAGCAGCGCACAATAGACACACCCACTATGTACACACACCGACACTACACTTAGCTTGGCTGCATCTTGCCTGGCTCTAATTACTATAATACTGCAGAATAAATTCCAAAGATATTTTTCCAAATAATATTCCTGCACCAAGGCTACTACAAAAATCTAACCTCCTGATGCACATTTTTGTGTTAATTATGATAACATCACCAAGGTTGGAAAACATCCATATAGTCCTTCAATTGGTTGCACTTATATTATGCTCAGTAAAAATGTTAATGCCTAACCATTCCAAAAGCCTGAACAAATCCAGGGTATACTGTTTTGTAAACATGAAAAATATTTATATAGTCACTAAAAGCACAATTTTGCCTGACACTGTCCAGATCTCAAACAACATGCATATTTAAAATGCTGGCAGTGTGTGGGTGTTGTAGGAGTGTGAAGGTGTACAGTGCAGCACTGAGGAAAAGATGTGCACAGTTAACCCACAGAAGTGATGGCAGATTTTCTAAATGTTTTAGTCACTTAATACTGTCTGACAGACAATACTCTGCCATCACTTCTTCTGGTAACTGTACAGTAGTACCTGCCACCACAGAGCCCGTCCATCACTAACTATTAGCATCTACCAATAGGGTGGAAGGGTCAAGGATTGGAAAAGGGCACAATGTCCTAGATCATGTACTCTAAAGTATAAAACTGCAACCACATACACGGGGCTCAACATGTCACAAGTTTTGTGTGCTTCCAGTACTACTGTACTCAGATTACTTGATAAGAATATACTGTGTTCAGCATAACACTGTAGTACGACAGAGGATACAGACAATTCCAAGCAAACATATTTGGAAGTTAGAATATATCTGAAGTTGTCCTAGGCCATCCCACTCTTGTAGATAATTATACCGAGGAAGTCAAATTGTTTAAGTACTGTACGCTATCATCAAACACATTACCACTTAAAGCATTTACAAGGCTGGTCTTCCTCACCAACATAACAACATAAAGGAACATTGATCAGGTGTAGGTAGGTATAAAACTCTTGAGCACTATCATAGAATAATTAAAAAGACTAGATTAAGCCTCATGTCAGAGGGCCGTCTCCATTGACTCTTTCTCATCGGGCTCGCCTTCCTTATTGTTATTCGGGGCAAGTGGTGGTGCCTGGGCTTCATCTGGTGGAGAGATGATGGAGACATCAGGAGGTAGGGGAGGGTTGTCCAAGGTGGTGTTTGGAGTGGAGTGAGCCACATCATCCACTGGGGAAGAGGAGGGGCGGGTAGGAGTGGCAGCGGAGGTGCTGGGTTCACTGTGTGCCCGAGCCAATCCTCCTCGCATACCAGGGAACCTTTGTTGCTGCTCAGGGCTCTCCAGGCTGCTGTCATCTTCATCTTCTTCATCCTCTTCCTCTTCTTCCTCTTCAACCACCTCTCCACCATGATCCTCCAAAATTGTTGTGCTAATAATTTCTGTTTTGGGAGTACGGAACCTCCTCCCACTCCCAAACCGGCTCTGAAACAGTAGAGCCCGGGCAGTGTTACGGGAGGAAGGTGGGATGATGACCCCCTCACCTCTTGGTGGCTGAGGTGGCGAGGGTTGTGGTGGCTTCACTACAGGGGCCGGTGGGGGAGAGTAACCATATATACCAGGACGTGAAGCCCTAAGCATTTCTACGGCTGATATCCTTTGGTTGCCTCCAGCAGAACTCATACTCTTGTTCAGAATCATTTTCTTAAAATCTCCCAGTGTTGTCTGTTTTGTCACTGACTGTGATCCTTGTGTTCCTTGGCCTTGGGTAGTTGATTGCTGAGTTGTCGATTGTTGGCTCTGCTGAGATTCCTGAGAACCTGAAGAAGGCTTCCTAGGGCTGTGCATTGCTTGACACTCTGTTCGATTTTGACTGTCAGTTACAGAGAAATCTTGATATGCTTCAGGCGGATCAACATCAGTAGTTGGTGAAATATCATCTGCCAGAGAGTCGGGTAAGGTTTGCTGTTGTATAAATGAGTCTCTTTGTGTGGCTGCTGTTGCCTGCTGCTGTTGTTGACTTACTGGGTGGTCAGGAGGCCAGACACTGTAAACACTCTGAACTTGTGGTCTAATGGTATATGGGGGAAGTGGACTAACACCAAACACTGCAGGAGAGGTACTGCGACTAGATGTTGGCGTTGTTTTCTGGCCATTATTATAATCTGAAGCAGTAGAAGGAGTAGGAGTGGCTATAGTAGCTCTGTGAAGGTTATAGTACTGAGGGTGACGCATGGCAGCATACAGTTCCTCTCGGCTCATGTAGCGTCGACCACGAGTCAAGTCTGTCACTGTGAGATCGGTAACATCAGACATCACACTCTGAGGAGATGGGGTAACTGATACAAAAGAAGATTGGCTGTTATCAGGTGGAGAAACAGGAGTAGTTGGAAGAGATCGTGGCCCTACGCCGCCTTGTTGTTGTTGTTGTTGTTGCTGCTGCTGCTGCTGTTGTTGTTGTTGCTGTTGTTGTTGTTGCTGCTGCTGCTGTTGTTGTTGTAGTTGTATGGTTTGTTGCTGAGCTCTTTGGCTGTAGTAGTAGACCTCAGCTGATGGACTGCTGCGATAGCTCTGCTCTCCTGACAGATCACTGGAGTAAGAGGAGTTCAGACCTGAAGATGAGGCTGTGTCTGGAGATGGGTACCTGATGAAACTGGAGTCATCCCGAGGCTTCCTTGCACCTTTTTCTGAAGCTGCCTTGAAGCCTCCATCATCATCTTCAGTTGACTCTTCTTTATTCTTTTTCTTTCTTCTCAGTGGCAATGTCCAGAACCATTTCTTCTTAGGAGATTTCTCTGTCTTTGCATCCTTTTTCTTCTTGTCTTTGTCTTTTTCCTTTTTACTGGATTTCTCTTTCTTATCTAGTACCTTCTCTGGTGTGCTGGGATTGGATGCAACCGGCCTGTGTCCTTCCCTGACCTCCATCCCCGCTGTGTATGATGCCACACTGGACCTCCTGATGAGCTGCTGATGCTGTTGTTGTTGATGTAGGAGGTATTGTTGTTGTTGCTCTGGTGTCATACTCACATATGCTTGCCTCCTGGAAGGCGGCAAGGAGCTGTAGTTCCGCTGGTGCCTCCCAAACCCAGCAGGAAGGGTGCCTCCAACCTGAACATGTCTGGTCATACCAATCCTGCCATAGATGTCACTGTCAATGAGGCTGTGATGGTGGTCCGAGTATGGAGGTGGAGATGTGGACATGGGGCGGGGTGGCTGACTTGCTGCTGCCCCACCCTGCCCTGTCCCACGCCCTTCCACCACCAGGCCCACACTCTGTAGACTCCGCTGGGATCCATACATCAGTCCTGGGGAAGTATACATACATTTAATTTTTCATTACCGATACTGAGACAGTACTGCATAATCTTAATAAAAAAATTCATACAAATTTATTGTTCCTTTCATAAATACCTTGTTATACTTGCAGTTTATCAACATAACACTCAATTGATAATCATAAATGGATAATTTAATGATTGATGATAGCTGCACTGAAACAGTAAGTATTTCAGAATGTCCAGTGAAATACCCAACAGCTCATTCCCTAATGACAATAGGTTGCATCCAACAATAGTACTTGTATATAGGTGATTGCCATATTATTATGCCATTATTTACAGTCTAACCTTGGCCATGGACATGGCAGAGTTCCAGAACACCTGGATGTGTTTCCCAGTTCTATCCCTATGCCCACAAAGGGTCCTGGCCTCAGTTTTATCTCATGTCTTACTGTTGTCTATTTCATTGTGAATTCTGTCAGTTTTCTTGGTAATATTGAAAGACAATTTCTATCAGTGGAGTGTTTTGTAAATTAATAGCAGTGTTTATTACTGAATGATTTTCATTGCCGGTAAAGTGATGTTTGTGATATAAATCTATGATAAAAATGTGTAACTAAAGTTTATCTAATAGAGCCAGAAGTGAATAAATGAAAAATAAATGCTCAACAACAGCATTGACTGATAATAGTGAATGGAAAATGGGATGTTCGGTGGAAAATAAGCTAACATTTTGTCTTAAATAGTCCCTGGAAATTTCCTCAATACAGTGATCACCAAAACAGAGTACAGTACACAAGTTAAAAATACACTAAACATTGAAATTAATTGTGAATTTTCCATTGTGACATGTGTTGCGTATTGAGGTGGTAAGGAAACACTGAAGCTCAAATTGGAACTTACTTTTTCAGTGGACTGTTGACACAAGTGAGAAACAACCGACCCTGATGAGATGAAGCCCAACGGATCACCTATGTGGTGTGTCTCTTGTCTGAGATTGTTCCTCACTTGGGTCACCAGTTTGCTGAAGAATCTGCTAAGCAAATCGTCTGGACTTATATTCAAATATACTTTTAATTGTAGCTTCTGTGCTTCCTTACCATCTCAATATTCCACACTGGAATCAACTGTACCAAATGGTTTAGAATAACTTACCCTTCACTATACTTCAGGACAACTGCCATACAGCTTCACAAATCAACATGAAATTGATAAGGTTCACTCATTCTTATAAACACAACAAGAGAAGTGAGTTAGTCCAGGTCAGGTCTTAGGGAGTCACTAGAGTAAGAGGGAGGGTGGCCACAGTCCCTCCCTCCTTTATAAAGCAATATGTATCTGGTTTCCTACATGCCATGTCAAATTATATAAAACACTTTACTCGCATCCCGGAGTACAAAATTGTGCCCACAACAGCAGCAACAATACCGACATGCATTTTACAATATTGTTTATTAAATTATTATGTACAAGCATGGAAACATTGTATTTCCAGCTTTATATTTTTTAAATACCCCATTTATAGACAGTAAATGTATAATTTAGAAATATAAATAGTTTTCATGTATTGTACCCTACTCTGACTCAACACAAACCATGAGCAAAATAAGAAAATAGGCATTTCACAAAAGATTAGCAAATTTGAACAGAATACAATACAGTACTAGCTTTACTAAACACAGCATTCGCTAATTCACAGACTAATTTTTTCAGGAAATGTTATGTTAGAGAAGCCCTGTTGATATTACTTATAAACCTTGTGACTATATCATGCGTCGCTAGTTCATGCGTCGAGTCCGGTCAGGCAGGGTCACTTTGGACAGATAGACAGACATGCAAGGAAAAACAAAACAGCCCCAATGCATGAGCACACACAGACATCAGCACACATGTGCACACAAACCAACACTCTCTCCCTTCCCACCCTCTCTCTTTCTCACTCTTTGAATAGGCAGCACTGCACACTAAGATTAAGAGCTTATCATGGTAATAAAATGTAGGGTCATTCAAGAAATGTACTTATGCAAAAAGCAAGAAAAAAGTATACATTATACATAATCTTTTCTGTTACTGTACATTACATCACAGTTGGTTGCACATCACTTGTCACATCAAACTGCATGATGTTGTATAATTCTTGACTGACCCCCTTCTAACACTCTGATGCACAGGTGGCACACACTTGCGTATAATTTGATTGTTTTGTTTGTGCTACAATCCTAATCCTTCAGCATAGACAAAATATCACCAGCGATTTATTGATGAAAACCTTATTTGCAACTGCGCCTTTAAGCTCAATTAATATGTGTTATTGTTATTTTCAGTAATATTAGTCAGTGAAAGCCTTGCAGCTGTGCATAAAGTAACAGACTGGTAATTATTTATTCTCAAAAGGGTTTTAATATGACACTCGTGTCAGTCATCTGTACACAAGAGGGTTAAAGAAAGCTGATATAATCAAAACGCAGGATAGGAAGGACCAGGAGCAAAAATCAAAACTGCGTCGGTGGGAGGCACATGTATTGGTACAGGAGCTGACATGCTTGACAATAGAGGCAGGGGCAGGGGAAGGTGTGTAGGGTGGATGGGGGGGAAATCTGCACTCTTACCTCCACTATCTTTCTATCAACTAATCCCACAGTGGCCTTTATCAACATTGTACAGGTACTGTACTGCAAATGACGTATGGTACTGTACTTGGCAGATAAGGTTTGTACTTCTAACAAGTTTAAGGATATCTCAGAAATTATTTACTGTATATTTTAATACCAACTAGAGAGAATGAAGACCACTGACATCATCTAGCATCTAAAAGATGGAGAGTATCTAGTGGTTCCCCATCTAAAAATTTGCAACAATAGGCCAGCTATGACTAAATTATAAGAGAAAGACAATGGAGTGTGTTAAAACCCCACACTCCACCCTCCAACACCACTGCCTCGGACACACAAGGAAGGAGCTGAATCAGACAAATCAGCAATTACAGGATCTCAGTAACTATGTATTAATTACTAGGCTAAAAAATAAGATTGCGGAAGAAAAAATCTATGGACTTAATTAATCTCTTAAACTACGATTAAGAATGCAGTTTGAAGAACAGGGGTATGCTCATTTGACAAAAACAATAAATAAGACCCTACACACTGTGTCTCCATGTCAAATACAAGACGCTATCTTAATGTACTTAACAGTTGAATCAAGACAGAAAATACAACAGCATCAGCTGATTCCCTGAATTTGACCAAACACTTAGAGAAATACCTGTACAGTACTGTAATGAGATTTGTGACACAGTATCACTAAAGTTTAGCATACAACTGATCACTTACAAGTGTGTGTGGGTGGTGGAATATCTTACTTGTTTGACAATGCTGAGATAAAATAAACCAACATTTTAAGTAAAATAGTTACAGCCCATTTTTTTCATAAAATATAAGCACTACTGTACCAGTATATCAGCTAGGTCAGTCCTCAGTGATGACAATATAGCTTAGATCTTCTAAATAAATATCCTTAGGCAATATTGTACTTCAAGATTTACAGAAAAAAAGGCCCTGAACAAGCTATAAGAATAATATTACAAACACGACAACAACAAAAATAAAGCAAAGGGCGTATATGTCCAAGCTGGCATCATGTGTATCCTTCCTGCTGTATGAAGGCAAGGGAAGGATGGGTGAGTGAGCAGGTAAGGCAAAGGAGACTGATATGAAACAGAATGGATAGAGATGGGGCAAGCAAGGTCGAAGTGGAACAGAGTGAGGAGGGATAGGATAGGGTAAGAAGGAACAAGGGGGGTGGGAGGGAGAGCAGGACCAGAGTACAATATTGTCCATTTAGGAGCAAAGGTAACGTCTCGACTGCCCACACTAAATATCTAATTGCAAAGAAGTCCTGAATCTGTGATGCTGTACATAGGGATCCCATACATGGTCTCCCAAAAGCAAAAGTAACCAAGTGTATACAGTTGTAGCCAATATATATAGTGTATATCAATATGATTTCTTGAGTACATGCTGATGTTTTCACATACAGTGTATAGCTGATCAGTATACTATAGTTATATTGTACATACTGATAGGCAAGAGACATGACTCGTGTCCCTGACAAGGTATGTATTATCCTTGCCCTTACTACAGTGCTACACAATTGAGTTTTACTCTGCAAAACTGTTAATGCTATAATACTTTTCTTCTTAATCACTGACAACCTAAACATCACATTAACAAGCACACTAGCACTAAATCTCAAAGAATAATACTCATTTGTATAGCATCTACAGTATAGTATGCATTTTTTTTTCTGGCTCATAGTGTCATGAGGGTTTTGCCTTGCATTGGACTGGCTCACCCCAGGAGGCAGGACCTGACTTCAAGTCCAGCCTCTAAACTAAGGCCCTATTTGCACGAGGCTTTTTTGAATGTGCGTTCAAAAATGCCTCGTGTGAACAAGTCCTAAGAGTTGTGGAATTTACCATGAGTCAGGAAAAAGGTAGACAAGTAGTCAAGGCAGGATAAGGTAATGTATAGAGCCAAGATTGTTATATCAGACTTGCTGTGCAACATAAAAAGCATAAAATGGTGCAAACTATAAATCCCATGACAAGGGACTGAAGCATGCAAGGACACAACAAGGCAGTGAGACAGTGTTCTCTAGTACTATATAGTCTAAGGGTAACATAGAAGGTGCTCTGACACCACACCGATATGTAGGCAAAGTAATGCTTGGACAACAATTGGCACTGTATTTAAACATCGTGGTATACCCAAAGATATTCTACAGTAATCTCATGTTAGTGTGCATGGTTGAAGGGAAGCACACCTGACACTCAAAGGTTAAAGGGGTCAGATAATGTCGGTTAATTGGTGTGCTACTATTTCCTTCATACTATGCTAGAAAACAAATTAAAACATTATACAGGTAGGGGATCCATTTTGTAGCACAATAAAAATGAATTTGTAGCCCTCCAATTTTACCAACAAATGAAGGGCCTCCCTAAAACTAAGTAACTACTCCATGAAACAATTACTTTTGTCCTATATATTGTACTTGACCAAACTGTTTAAATTTAAAATTTTATGGGAAAGTCTTTCCCATCTAAGGGTTTAATTAACACTGAGTAGAACTGCAAGTTTGTTTCACAAATTAGAGTTAGTCACAAGTGTTTTTTATTCTATAAATATTTAAGTAGTATATTATGATTCATTCAACTTCTCACCCACCAAGAAATGAGATAACTGCTTTATAAAACTATGGGTATACAATGATATTGTATTTTAATACAGTACAGTACACCCCTTAGACTCAAATAATATAATAACAATACCATAGTGTCTAAATTCTGGTCATTTGTGTTGAAGCACCATGTCCACATTTCACGTATCGGCGTTCATTAAATTTACAGCAGTACCAGAAATTAATAATGCACATTGACAATTGTACTCCATGGACATTATACAGTGACTGGAAAAAAATATGTACACTGGCCACTTAAGGGGCTGTTGATTCTGTTGACTAATTGAAGGCAACTGATTCCTCAAAATTGGAAGAATCAGTAGCCAGCAACTGAGACATTATAAGCCCTTAAGACACTATCTTGATGCACTAAAATGAAGTCTCCATAATGCACAATAAAATACTGCTCTTTCAATATAGCCAAGGAACATAATGCTGAATGTCATCACAATTTGACATTACTGTACTTCTATTTTATCATCCTGTACAATTCATCGTCTACAATACGCATGCATTTTCCTACATCACAGTCAAACTAATAGGAGAATGGTCGTGAACACACAAACACAACACAACAATCCCAAAAACCTGGTTGTATTCAAGGTATATGCAATAAAACTTATGGGTTAAAAAATGAATGACAAGTTGGTTCCATAATATACAGTAATGTCTGGGGTCATTGTACCTGTCATTATTCAATTCATGACTTGTCTTAAATATGACCCTTGGATACAACCAAGGTGATGACTGGTGAGGTACAGGTAGTTCACCTCACCATACCAAAAAAACAAAGATATCAGTGCAAGCTGTGTAGGAAAAAGAAAGTAGTGCAAGGTGCATAGCAGGACAAGAAAACACTGTATCTACAGCAGCAGACATTCATGTATCATACCTTTACCCTACCGTGTTAAATAACAGTCATCATTTATCTAATCAGACCTGACATATGCAAGCACACAACTCATTTTTAGTTTTATGCCCTCACGTTCTATGTCATTAACCCTTAAATGCCTATTGACCAAATATCACGTCACCGAGAATTTAGGTCTTGAAGCCGATTGACGTAATATAAAGCCGGTAGAAAAAAAACTGCTTGGGCTATATCTAGCCACTTCATTGGTAACACTGGTTAGGTTGGGCCTTCAGTGAGTGGTGTGAGAGGGGAATGGTTGACTCGTCATATATTCGCAATGAAAATACGCTCGCTCACGTTTTCTCATTTTTAGGGGTAACTACTTTATTACTCATGGCACTGCTGTACGCAAACCAGTGGACCTAGGAAACTTTAGTTTACAGATTCTGGTGTGTAAAATCAAGCTCTACAAATCTGTAATAACAAAATTTACCTAAACGAAACTTTAAAAATCACCCTGTTTTTGCGGTTCACGCTCCAGTAGTGGTAGGGGGATTGCGGTTCTTAGGGGTTAATACATTCACTGTGTTGAAGCCTCACTCCCTTCCAGGAACCCCTCATCACAGAACTTCATACCAAGAGAGTATGTGTGGGCAAACTATGACAAAATAAAAAGTTTGAGAAAGGTGTTACATCAAATGAATGGATATTCTGCCTAAAGCAGTCACTAAAGTATCACATATTACAATATATTATCAGCAGCAGCACTCATAATATGATTTAAGGGGATCCTAACAAGTCACTCAGGAAATCTGGTTCATGAATATTCATTGTAACATGAGCTCATACATCTAACCTTTATGAATTATTCTACAGAAATAATGTCATTGATATGAATGTCTGCTTTGTACACACATTATAGAGAAAGAGTGCCAGGCAGGATGACGACAATCACCATCTCACTTAAGGGCCATATTCCTATTCCTTCATGGAGTTCAAAGGTTTTCCAATCACAGCCCCTGGTACGGATATAAGGCTGTTTTGTAGTAATCATAGACTGTGCTGGGCTCCATAATGGGTTTGTCAGAAAATAGTCTACTCCAACAATTATATCGTATTCTTTGGGTCGAATGACTCGTTTGGAGTTGAATAGGAATATAACCCTTAAGATCTTGATATTATTGCAGTACTGTACACCTATATGTTGTCTGTGATCAAACTATTCCAAACACAATAATAATGTCTCATTCTATATTGTACTTTAAGATGATGCAGGTAGACACAGGACAAGGATTGAAACAACTATTTTCACAAGTACTGTAGCAACAATCTTGGACACTTAACTTAAATGAAACTTTCGTCACACAAAAAGGTATTAGAAATGATCAATGGCAGAGTGGAGACCAGATACAGTACCTGTAAAGAGGTGTGTGTGTGTGTGTGTGTGCATATATACTAATGCCTTCAGGGGAAAACTGGGAGAGCAGTACTTTGACTTCTATCTACCTGTACTGTACATTTCCTGGATACTGTATATTGAATCCACTAATGTATCAGGTTATATTGTCGGTAATTCCCTTGATATTAAAAGGCTAAGGTCTGTTCTCAGTGCAAAGGGTAAAACAAAAGAGCTGTGAACAGTACCAAACTATCTGTGATAAACTTGTTAATCGACCCTGTGATGTAGTAACAAAATTGGAGGTAAACGAGTTCTCTAAATATTGCAACGAAACACCACCTATATGGAAGGAGCTTGTATCGTGACATGGTTAGGAGGAATCAGAAGCCTCCAATTTTCATACACGATCAGTGTGTACAAAGTATACACGGTGAGCAAGCTGAAGTTACTCTAGTCATTGTTCTTTACAAATGTGTGGCTTACCAACTTTCACTAAATGACTTTCAGCCTTGAAAAATATTCTAACAACTTGACATATATCAATACAGTATACAATTCTGATATATTAAGTTGTTCTACTGATGATGGCACATAAGTGACTTTTTAATGTTTCCTTGAGTGTTTAAATTTGACTAGGTTTTGAGGCATTGTTGCTACAAGGTAAAAGAACTCACTGTATTACTTGCAAACAAACTACCATATCTCAGTATCTGTGACAGGAGACCCTGGCTTCTTCATGATGCCAACAATGCGAGGTTTGGATGCCGCCGCCAACTGCCTCCTGATGAATTTGGGAGAGTCGGCAAACCCATTATCTTTCTCATCTTTTGTCTTATTTTCTTTGCTCATCCCTCCAGGTTTGGTGGGAGACCTAAGGTCATTGACAAGCATTGGATTGACCATGACCTGTGCCCCATAGAACCTGCGACGGGCAAGGTTGGGGTTGATGACCTGACCTGGACTAACTGGGCTGACAGGACGTTTCACTGCCTGGTTCTTGCCCTGACCCACTGGACTTGGCCTGCCTGCCTGGAAATGGCCTCCAAAGTTACCTCTTGGTCCATAAATTGTACTATTGTTGATTACTGGCAAATGGTAATCTTTAATATCATTAGTATTTAATCCTTCAACTCTTCGGAAAAGGTTATTAGTTGCTTCAGAAAGGGGCGTCGTGGCTAGCTTATAGCTATTATTTCTCTGGAAGGGACTACTGGATGTCTTTGAGACACTGGAGCGAGGTGGACTAGAGCAACCTGCCTTAGCTTCTAAGTGTGTGCCAGACTTGGAGAGTACACTGGTGAAGGGCTGGTGGGTGGCCAAGCGGGCATGGGCCAGGGCCAGAAGCACACGGTCAGTGGTGGGATCAAGGTCTGTGTCTACTGAGGGTGAAAGTGACAGTGCATCAGTTAACTCTATACCTGGGTCTGTGTGCATGTGTTGGTGAGTCAAGGCCACAGTGCTGGGTTGTGCCCCACGTCTAGGGCTGGAGGTGATGGGACCCTGTACAGGTGTGGGTGCACGGGATGTGCCTGCTGCCCGCTGTGAGGATTTACTGCTGGACTGGCCACTCTGAGAAGACTGTCCAGTTGTCGTGGTCTGCTGTGTGGCTGAGGCTTGGGTAACCTGACCCTGAACATGCACATAAGCTCCTGCTCTCTGACTCCTGGGTGACATGGGTGTTCCTTGAGATGCTAAGATAACACCTGCCGATGTGGCCACACCTGTCTGACCCTGTGGTGGTGGTTGCTGCTGCTGCTGCTGGGTTGGATAAAGAGGCTGTTGTTGTAATAGAAGTTGTTGCTGCTGCAGCTGCAATTGAGCCTCATCCTTAGTTTGGTATATAAGTTGTTGCTGCATCTGTTGTTGCTGCATTAACTGCTGTTGAATTTGTTGTTGTTGTAGTTGCTGCTGTAGTTGCTGATGCTGTAACTGTTGCTGCATGATAACTCTCTGAGCTTCCTGGCGAGTCTGATAAATTTGTTGCTGTTGCTGCTGCAAAAGTTGTCTTTGTGCCTCTTGTCGTGCTTGATAGATCTGCTGCTGCTGCTGCCTCAGCTGTTGTTGTTGTTGTTGTTGTTGTTGTTGCTGCTGCTGCTGCTGTGTTGTTCCATAAATACTGTTAGAACTACCAGCTACACTTTGGAGTCGTTGTTTGTCACTAAGGCTGTGATCAGCATCACTTTTAGGAACAAAAGCTACTTGTTTTTGGGTGGGAAGAGTTTGAGGTTGTTGTGTTGCTTGTTGTAATCTCTGCTGAGGCAGGGTCTGGGATGTACTAATCTGCTGACCTGTAGCAGTGACAATTGGTCCTGGTAACTGAGAGGCTGTAGGAGTCTGGTTGGTGATGGAGCTGGAAACATTGGCAGCAGTTACAACTTTCTGATGAACAGCTTGTGCATCAGGTTTAGCTGGCGTTTTGGCTGGTGTGAGGGAAGAAGGCTGCTGAAGTGAAGCATGTAGAGCAGTCTGCTGAGCTGCTTGCTGAACAGGTGTGCCAGACAGCTGGTAAGGTGATGAGTGTAGGATCTGTGAGGTGGTGGACTGTTGAGAAGGTAGCACTGAAAGAGGCTGTTGTGCTTGCAGCTGCATATGTGTGACGGGTTGAGGGTGCTGAGAGGTTGCAGGGAGGGTGTGTGATGATGCCAACACTGTCTGGGACTGTGTGGTGGGAATGTGTGCCGATGGAACAGCATGAGGATGTGATGATAAGGGTGGGATAGAGTGAGAATGTGTTAATAAAGACTTAGCTGAAGGGGCAGCAAGAGGTTGTGATGGTGGCTGACTTACTGATGATGTAAGTGGCTGATGATAGGCCAGTGATGCTGGCTGAGCTAATGTTGTGGCAGGAGTTTGGTGGTGTGCAGACAACAATGGTTGAGTCAGTGATGAATGATGATGGTGATGCGGTGCTGGCTGCTTGGCTTGTAAGGAAGGATCAGAATGAGAGGTAAGACCAGGGTGTGAGTACGAGGAAGATAGTGGGTGAGCATGTGCTGGGGGGATGGTGGAAAGCTGGGGTGAGGGATGATGAGCAACACCAACACTTGTACCATGCTGTAATGAGGCTGGGTGTGCATGCTTTGCAATTGTGGGTATTGGTTTAATAATTGCAGGAGCTGGTTGTGATGAAGACTGTGCCAGTCCACTGGGAAAGTGTTTTGTGAGTGGAGATGATGATGCAGCCACCGTGGATCCTGTTGGGAGAGTCTGTGTTACTGTCTGTGGCAGGGGCTGCTGTGGCCGCTGTGCCATAGGATGTGGTTGTGGTGTTGTGTTAGTGGTGGTGGTGGTGGTTGTGGTGGTGGTGGAGGAAGGAACAGCTGGTAGTGGCATCTGTTGTATGCTGCTGGGTGTTGTGGTGGTGGATGTCTTGGCACTAGTTACAGCAGTGTTTGTAGCAGCTCCAGCCACCTGAGTTGGTCCTGTACTAATGCCTGGCTTGATATATGGTCCAGGTTCAAATGAAGTGTGACCCTTACGTCGGGGCAGGCTGTCCGACGAGTACACCACATTGCCATCTGAGTTAAGGGTTACTCGAGCCCCACTTTTGGCTAGGTTAGCCTTCCGCCTCTCTAAGGAGTTAGTGGGAGTGATGACAACATTTTGTTTGATGCTGGAGGGCACAGCACTGAATGGGTGAGCCGTGGTAGTGGTGGGAGGTGGCAGCTCCTTGTATGACACCAACTCAGATGGTTGTTGAACTGAAGTCTTTTCACTGTGCACCCTGTGTTTGTCATCTTTTGACATTTGCCTCTGCAGCTCAAAGCTTGGAGTATCATCACTGTCCTGAGACAGCCTCTTCTCTCTTTCTTTGAGTTTTACCAATGATGGCTTGATGAGAGATGGCTGCTCAGGGTCAGGGCGAGGAAGTGCAGAGACAGCTGGGTACATGATGCCCTTTAAATGAGCATTAATATCACCATCTTTGCCTCGGGGAACAACAGTGAGTGTGGGAGTGTAGTCATGGGATAATACCTTGGCTACAGTGTCTTTCTTTTCACTAACACTGGTGTCTACTGCAGCTTTGTTGCCACCTATCAGAGCACCAACACTTCTTGCACCAGTACTCTTTGCACCACTATTCTGAAAGAGAAGCATTTTGGCAGTTACACCATGAGACTGCCCCTGACTAGTGAGGGAACCTATGAGTCCCTGAGGAGGTATCTGCTGTCCCTGGCTAGACTGGCTGTCAAGTTGTGACCCTGAACTGTCCCTTGACAATGATGCACTTCCTGACCTAACACTCTCATCATCACTCTGGGGAGGAGTGATAACACACATAGATGGTATACCACTTGAGTTAATTGCAGTCTTAGCACGCAAAATTTCATGCCTGTCAACTTCCAGGTCAGATTCAGAGCATTCAAGTTCTGGAGATGGAAGGCTGAGCTGGCGAGGACTGGTGGGCTCAGTTGGGGAGCTGGATGTCTCCCGGCCACTGTCACCATCACGGGAACTCCTGCTGTCCCCGTCCTGGCTCCCACCCTTTTCTGCAACCTCACCAGCCACATCCTCCCTGGAAGATGTTGAACCATTTACATGTATAACGGTGATGATGCTTTCCCTGTTCTCGTTTTTCCTTTCTAGGGAGCTGACCCTCTGAGGGGGCTTAGGTGGAGTCTTCTTTTCAGGGTTCCTCATCACGACAGTACCAATACTAGCTGAGCTGTTAGTGGTCCCAGTGCTGCCCTTGCCAAACACCTCGTACTCGGCTTCACAAGCTAGCTTGTTGCCCTCATAACTCACTGAACGCAAGCCACTGTCTATGTGGAAGGATGTATAGTATCCCTCAGTGTCACAAGAGAAGGCTGAACTTGTGTCATCATCCAGGAAGGGGATATCTTGTATGTCTTGGGTAGGAGTCAAGGTCCCATCACTCGTGTGGGATGAGGTGGTAGAAGGGAAGTCGTCTGTGGTTCGAGAGTTGGTTCGCACGTTGCTTGACGGAGATGATGACCTCACATGTAAAGACCTGGTGGAGGAAGGCATACTGAAAGTTACATGAAAATTTTTAAACCATCTTATAAGAATAGCTGCCTGATATTTGTGAAAAAAGGTTGACAACAGATCAAGCACAATCATCATGGTACGCAGAACAATAAATACATACAACAAATCATGTGTGGCAATACGAAGTCTTTTGCACACAGATCACAGATCATGTACCGGTGGTTCTGGAGTCACATGTGTGTCTTTCAAGTGAGTTGTGTGGCTCCATGGTACATGCTTGATAACTTGATAAAGTATCATAATTTATACAATAATAACATTACAATTGAACTTCAATATGTATTTTATATTAAAGTTTATTTTATTATCTAGTTTACTCTTCTACAGTACAACATCTATAAAATACTAAAGGGATTTTATATAGAGGGGATAAATAATTTAGGCAACACTTGTTCAATGAAACTGTAGCTACTTCTAAGGCTTCAAACGTCATTCAGCTACCATATTTCCTAAAAACAGAATCTTACTCAGATGGGAGAGAGTCCTGTTCAATGGATGAGGTTGGTGAAGCAGCAGCTGCTCTCTGGTGCTGGTGGTGGTGAGGATCAGAGTCTACTGAATTGCGTGTGCTGGAAGAAGCTGACCAGTTGCCTGATGAGGAGTGAGTACCTTCGTCGCGTTTTCCTTCCCTAGGGGGGTGGGAAGGGATGAATTTATTATTTTGGTCCAGGCCTTCAGCACAGATTAATAACATGTGAGGAATATGTACACTATACATGAAACCAATAAACAGAGGCAATAGAAAACCGAGATCAAGTGAATGTTCAATACATACATAGTTATGTGTGAAAACAGTTATTATTGTGCCTTTTATTTAATGGATAATTCTGTACAGTACAGGATATACTTGTATGTCATCCAGTCATTTTCAGCTGCATTGCTAGGGAATGCAGCAACCATAATTGTAATAATTTAACTAATTAAACTGGTGGAGTTTTATGCATATAAGTTTAATATAATATGTAAGGAAAAACCAACTTCGAAGAAAGTTCATGAATATGGCGGATATATAGCTAAGTACATACTCCTACTTCATAACTCAATTTAACTACAGCACTTTCAGTATAGCTTCCTCAAAAAATACGAGCACCAATCATCTACCAGTGATGATAATTTAGTAGGTTTTCTACGGTCAATATGTGAATATTTATGATGGCTATATGAATTTTAGGACCATATGAAAATGCAAAGTGACAACTGTCATCTACACAAACTATGTATCTACTACAGTACCTTTCAAAATGTAGTGCACTGCAGTAATGCCAAAAACATGTTTTTAACGAACTGGTACTTTGTCAGATAACTGTCTATTTGTTCATTCAAGTACTGTATAGAAATGAATTGTGACTGATTCCATCAAAGTGACAGCAGGTAGCGAGTGCAGGCTGTGTATTAATTTTGTGAGGCTATCAGACTACAGCAATAAATTATTCAGTGGTGCATACATTAAAATAACTCTGCCAAGGGTAATGGGCTTACTACACAGGGAATACTGCAGGAAGGGGAGGGGGAGGCATATTAATCATGCAACTGGCCAACAAGTTGCACTCTTCAACATGTGTGTGAATTTATCAAGCTTTATTTTTTCTGTGTGAAATTGACCTTACACAAAGAAAATTGATATGGACATCTCACTGTTCTTAAATTGTGAGAATCATAATATATACGTTCTTTATATCAAATCAAGAACATACTCTACTGGCCTTGTCTTTTCTCTCTGCAAGTTTAATAATTCTAATTAAACTTGCTCTTTTTTAAACACTTAGTGTTTGTAGCCAAAACTCTTTGTATTACTCAAGTGCCTTCTCTATCAGGTGTGGTGTAGTGCCAATCCTAACTGAGTTAAGGTGTATATTTATCATTAACTCATTGCCACTCTCAAAGGCTAAAAATTCTTGAATAGTAATTTACTTGTGTTGATTAACAACTTGTTGCAAGGTGTTTGTGTGGAAGAATAGGCAGAAGCCATGTTGCACATGTCACTTTGTAACAGCAGGCAGCAATTGTTCTGATGATGATTATACACATTCAATAATAGTGGTGCTATCACAAAGAGTAGCCTACTGCATTGCACACATGTTTTGGTTCTGTACTTCAAATGTATAGCACAGGCATACTGTATGTGCTGTCATATATCTATTCTTCTCTAATGGCTTTCCAAACATTCCAAGTAAAAATTTACCCAGGTAAAATAATAACTGCAGCGAATTTTAGTGATTATTGAGGCAAGGGAATGGCATTACAGTTAAATTTTGATGCATGGATGTTCATTCAGCAGGGGGTTGCCTGTAAACTTCATGGTTTGATCCAGTGTTAGAGGATTTACTTATCTTATCTGTGTGTGTCAGGCAAAATTCCACACATTATGTTTGGAGCAAATGTTAGGATAAATCAGCATAGTTGAACTCACAGGGTAAAGTGAGTGAGTGAGCGAGTGAGTGAGTGTATGTTTAGGTTTATGGTGAGGCCTGTCTATAATACTAGGTATAAACATCTTTTAATAATTAATGCCACACAGTTGGCTCTACACCCACCAGGGCCACTCACTGCTGTTCAGTCCCTCACCCCAGACTGCAATATGATGCGAGTTACATTTACAACACTCGCTATCCAGTAAATGCTTTATAAGTAACTCACAACATGTGGTACAGAGTCTATATTAATGAATATGAGAAGCCTTTGGGTGGTATTATTGAACTACTACTTCGAGGAATAGGAGTTTTGTCACTTAGTTCGCACTGCAAAACAATAGGAACTGAGCAACAGACCTTTTCCTTGAACTAGTAGTTTAATAATACTATCCTTTGACCGGACTAAATTTTTATGCTAAAAAATTGAAACTGCTATATATATAATGTAAAAACATCTCACTACAGACACAGATAGACTACTCTTGGGTGTGAGTTGAAGGCAGACAAGCAGGCTACATACACTACTACATTATCCTGTACTCTAACCACAAACACCACAACAATATCAGCCAATACTGTGAAAATGTATATAATAAACCTTTAGAAAATAATAATAATTATAATAATAATAATACTGTAATAATTATAATAATAATTATAATAATAATAATAATTATTATTATCATTATTATTATTATTATAATATAGAAAAACCATGTTAACCCTTGAAGGATGGAGCAGGCTAACAACTGTAGTCAACAGCCTGCTGGAAAACCTTGAACAAAATAAATATGAAGCATATTCTTAGTACATAAATGATATTCAATAACCTACAACATTTGAAGAGGAGTCTTGATTTACATCTTGAACAATCAGTAGTGTACAAATAAATTCGCAGTTAATGGCTCCTCTTCAATTGGTGGATATTTCATGCAATCTATCTGATTTCTACAATACAGAGCCATGCCATATGGAAGAAAACTCCTGGTGCAGCAATGATGATAATGTACTGTCCTATAAATCTATCATCATCACTTTACTTATGACTTGTTGCATATGGTCTAATATAAAATATCATTGTCATTAAATTCTCTAACACAATCTCAAGCATATAAGATTACTTAAATACTAACCAAGTGCCAACACTACTTCTATCTATCTATCTATATATAGCTCTGATGCCTTGTTTCCTCCTGTAACTCCCCCCAAAGGGATGGCCACTGCTTACATAAGTACAGTATAATTTTTCTCAAAATCTAGCAATAGTTGTCACCATAAAAACTGATACAAACAATGAAATTACTATAAAAGTATTTTATGTATTGGTTACAAGACAGATTAAAAGTAAAGTACCTGTGCATGCACTGCAAATGCTCTCTTATCTTTATCAATATTATATTACTCTGTAAGTATTGTCAATAATATCACAAGCTTGGGACTATTGTTTCCAAAATGCTCCATCCTCCAAGAGATAAACGTGCTCACTGTGTTTTCACATATAATTACACATATGTCACCACACAGCCACAAATCTATTTTGCTGTAGCTGAGAGTAAATGTTCATAAGTTGATATTATCCGAATGACTAACCACCACAGTTGGTTGAAGTCCACCCTCTTAGGAGGTAAGTCATGCAATAAAGGAATAGTACACTTTTGGTACTGTACATTAGAGTTTTTTCATTCCTCCAAAGTATACTAAGAAACAGGACCAGCTTAACAAATACAGGGTGTATCGCGACGTATAGTAATAACTTACACCCTAGATATATAATTTAATTTAGAGTATATTTTGTTCTATAAAGTATACTGTGTGTGATCTCAGTACAGTACACTGGATACTGATGAAAAAGGTTGTAACTTGTTGACAAATGGTGATGCGGGAGGCTGGGAGCTTCAGAGGGACGGTGGGAGACAAGTAGCCTAATTGATTATCGGAGCAAAGAGGCCATTTATTTCGTCTTAATAAGTTTTATCACAATTGCAATATTTTTGTGATGTTCTATAATGTACCTGGAATCATATTTTCAGTGCAGAAGGATAATGCCATGCCCCTATAAAAAATATATCGACAAAATATGATTAAAATATTTTGGACCGTAGGTAAACTCTACCGAACGCAAGCATTAACATTTTCCCTATATTTCCTCGATTTTCTTCTTTTATATGCCTGGCATTATCCTTCTGCACTGAAAATATGATTCCAGGTACATTATAGAACATCACAAAAATATTGCAATTGTGATAAAACTTATTAAGACGAAATAAATGGCCTCTTTGCTCCGATAATCAATTAGGCTACTTGTCTCCCACCGTCCCTCTGAAGCTCCCAGCCTCCCGCATCACCATTTGTCAACAAGTTACAACCTTTTTCATCAGTATCCAGTGTACTGTACTGAGATCACACACAGTATACTTTATAGAACAAAATATACTCTAAATTAAATTATATATCTAGGGTGTAAGTTATTGCTATACGTCGCGATACACCCTGTAAAATAGTGATCTGATGCTTGGAATAGTTTGGAGGGATCAGTTGCTCCATATTTACCAATACTGTAGTATCCCATTAACCAATCAGGTGAACAATGAAAATACTGACTCTAGATATTTATAGTCAGCTTCAATAGAACAGGCTGTAGTACACTGAATCACCATTGTACTAATAAGCTCACCAGCAGCACATCTGACACAAATCACAAGCAAAGTAAAATTCATGCACAACTCATTTAAGCAGCCAACTTTCCAGTAACTTGGATATGAGCAACTCATAGGCAGGCTGCACACCCCACACTGCAGTCTAAAGTAGAGAGGAGAGTGGACTATATCAGTCATTGTGTATGAGGGTGAGTGAGTATCCCAGCAAATACACAAGAAATTAAAACACTAGGGTAGTATTATCAAACTACTGCTTCGAGGATTAGGATCTTCATCGCTCAATTCATATAATTTTGCAATACAAACTAACACAGAAAAAGCCTTTTCCTCAAAGAAATTTAGTGTTGCAAATACTTTAAAACATGGGATAATCTTTAAGTTTCTTTTACTCAATATCAATGGCAATGCATAAGAGAGACACGCTTTGAGAATGAGCCTTTCCTAGTGTGTAAGGGCCTTGTGCTGCTGGTGTACAGATGGAGGTTATTAACATCTCCAAACTGCACAAAGAAACATATCCATCATTCCATTAACATTCAAGGAAACTACTGTACTCTCAAGCATTCCAATCACTTCTTTCCGCTCCTCCCCACCTACAGTCTATCCTGTTCTTCCCCTGTTGAGGTGACACTGGTGTTCATTCCCAGAGAGACATAGAACATGAGACTGTCACAGCTAACTTAAATTTAAAAATCTGTATAAAGTAACCGACATTGTCCAAAGACTTAGGATGTGTGAACAGTACTTGCAACACTGCCGATATATCTCACAAAAGACCTCGTAGTGTTTGTTTTATGGTACTGTATCTAAAAATTCTCTTTTACACAGTGCAATGAAAAGTTCTCTGAATTGTTACAAACTGGTTATGTATTTGCTGGGGAGATTGCTTTTTCAGAATGAGCATGTGTGTATTTGCTATTAATTAATCTGTATCCTACTATGCTAGTTATAAGGCTTAATCCCTCCATTTCTTATCATCACCTTCAAACTACAAGATTATACAAAACTCCTTTAAGAAAGTAATTAAGGAGAAATTCTTTTGTTGGTGTATTGGAAGGTCTCTGATTCCTCCAAACTTTGCCAAGAAACATTTCCCCTATTAGTATCATTGAAGGCATCTGTTGTCTGGCATAGTTAGGAGGAGGAGGAATCAGTAGCGTTCCAATTTGTCAACATGACTGCCTCCTTAAGTGAGTCTGTATAGACAAAGTATTCCAAGTGGTCTTTTTCTTCCCTACGCTTAAACGTTTATTTAGAGATAAATACAGTACATAGTCTGGATTGGTAATGGGGGAGATCAGTAATGGGCAAACTGGAAGGATAATGACTCCTCCCAACTATGCCAAAAAAACCAGATCAGTTGCAGATAGGGGATCTATTTTGTGGCAACATTACGGAGGAATTGGTAGCCCTACATTTCACCCACCACAAAAGATCCCCTTAAGGGCCATATTCAAGAAAAATTATGGGTACACAATAATGATGATTGTACAAACTGCTCCATTTAAATACAGTGTATGATGCAGCTGTAAGATCACCATCAGTGTCTACTCATTGATGTTTTGCCCTCTAAAATGTAGAACAATAATTTTCCTAGACATGCAGAAGCCGCACACACAAGCACTAACCATCTTCCTACGACACAACATTCTCGAGGTGTCTTTGGGGTGCCAAATCCGGGAAAAGGAATTGCAAAACATCATCACATCCGATGTTACTCAGGTGTTAATAATAATATCCACAAATGTTTAGCAGACAGACTTGCTTGCCATCATGGAACCAAGACTTACAACATACCAAAATATTATCTGTCCCCGCTCTGAAGCTTCGGTTAAAGTCACACGGCTCTGTATTCAGCCCTTTGTTCATTTGGCTCTCTTAAATTTTAGGTTCAAAATAGTTGCAACCTTGTTTTTGCTTGTGTGTGTTAGGCAAAGTACTGTGACGTTCAGTCCGAGGGCGACACAGGCCAAACATGATTACACTCTGGGGTTTGGCTGAGATGTACTGAGTGAAAGTAGAAAAGTTACATGTTAACACCTGGCATATTCCATCATATCTATTTCTACAAAATTCTACATTACCACAGGAATACCATCCTACTCTTACTAACTATTGAAAAAGAAAGGTGACTATGACTCAAACTATTTCAACTAATCCAGTCACATACCATCAGCCACAGTTAGTCTGACCTACCTCAGCTTAACAGCCACATTCATAGCGGGTGACTGAGATGCTATAGAGGTGTGTGACTTCTGCCTGTCACCAGAGGAGTCACGGGAGTTGGTCTTGAAGATGTCGTAGAAGTGTGGGCGGTGAGGGTGGCGTGGCTGCCTCCCTCGAGTGTCAGGAGTGTCGTCTGCTCCAGGTATTGTTGCCAAGTCCACCGTTAGCCCATCTTCCCTGTGGCATATACATATACACAGTCAGAGGGTGGTATTACTAAACTACTTCTTTGAGGAAAAGTTCTCTTCTGTGCTCAATTCCTATTAACTGTACTGTATTTGTAATACGAATATTGCGACAAAGAGAAAATTATATAGAAGTTTAATAACTCAGAGAGTTAGAGATTATTAAAGTTCACCAAATAATTTTCCTAATGTAATCTCCCTACAGCTTTCTAGTTGTAGCAAAGGGAATCACAGGCCTAGGAAAACTCATGAGGTAAATGTTTATTGTCATCTTGGGTAATTACACTCAAACTCATTTAGGTAGGTTTGTAACTTGTAGTAAGGAAATTGTTATATTCGTGAATGTCATACTACAGAACAATAATTTTAATACACCTATTGTATATACACATAAATTGATAATTTCACTACTGACAACTGTGAATTTTATTTCTCTTCTAACTACACCTTTGCATTCCCAAAATAAAATACAACTTTTTACAACAAATCATCATCACCTTCAAATAACTGAACAAACCCCAAATATGATCTCTCAGAGTAGGCATGTAAATACAACTACTGGTAACACTTGAAGGTTTGAGATGAAATTTTAAATCCAATTCTCCTTTTACATGACAATATTGATCATATACAGAATATACAAGGATGGATACTTGTAGGTTTAGGACATCTTATTACAGGATCTGGAAGCAGTGTTTGTTAACCTCATAAACTATACTATAGCTGAATAAGTAGTGAAAAATGGATTTCCAGGTTCATTCAATAAACATACCTGGAAAATATTTTATAATTTCAAGTAGCATTTGTAATTACAGTATTGTCATTCCTAACTTTAGTTAGGAATTAATAGTGTTTTGATGATTCTAATAAGCAGATATCATATTAAACCACTCCTTTATCATAAAATACAGCATCTGATGATGAAAACTATGTATTGACAATGTTAGTGATGAACAAGAAAGTGATCCAACCTGAAGGTGTTGCTGTCCTTGGCCATATGACGGGACACAGTGTGGACATGATGGCTGGGGGGTGTGGGTACATTAACTTCTAGACCAAGAGCATGAAGGTGATTCTGAAATATAAATACCCACAAGTCAATGTAAAGGTAAGCTGGAGTGTTTGCAGACAAGAGCACTGTTACCAAAAATATTACTATTATATTCACTGTAACCATTAAAAAATAAATGACAAACTTCAACACTTTTGTTTATCCAATACAAAGTTAATATTGTCATCAGAGGGAACCAAAGAGGTGAAAAAATAAGTGCTAGAGGCTGACCTCCCGCTCCGAACTTGTCTTGGTGGTGCTGGATGTTGTGTCGAGGGTCTCGGTGGTGTCGAATGATCGGTCGGTAAAAGACACACCGCCACGGGAACTGTACGGTGAACCAGTTCGCGGTGATGACCTTCCACGACCTGACCTGTTATCCGATAAACACAACACAATATAACAAAGTACATAGTGTAACATAATATACTAGTTAGCATGACATTCGGTGACATTGCCAGTACATTCCATTTAATACATGTCTAGTAAATTTATTATAACTTAATGCTCTATATTTTTGTTAAAGCCTGATGATACACAACAAATATATAAACTCTGAACCTTGTTTCAAAAAACAGAAGTAACTAGGATGAAAAGCCAAACACTGAATCAGTTGAACATTAGTGAGGAGGCTGGCAGTAGTCTATCCTCTTCAACATAGCCTACAGTAGAATAAAAAGAATCTACATAATAGAGATACAGTATTAGAGTAATAGAGAAGAAACAGATTAAATAATTTACCTAGGTAGGTTGTCAGCACAGAAGACCACAGATTTAGGACAACAGGATGGAGACCATAAGGACTGATTAGTAGCTTCTTTGATGTGAGGTCTGATAAGGCAGAGAACACATGCATGAGTCACAAGATAGGACATAAAGGCACTGTAGGAGAGGGAGATGTTGATTGACGAAGGAAGAAAGGAGAAGATGCTGATTGAAAGCCCTTTTCCAAGAATAATCCAAATCTAAAGCGCGAGAATCAAGGCAAATGTCTAGTTGCAAATTGGAAGGCTATTGATGGAACTATAATAGGGGATCTGTTTCATGGCATAGTTTGGAGGAATCTGAGACCTTCCAATTCACCAACAAAAGAATCTCCTCTTAACTGAGCTACTTGATGGATGACACCTTTTGACAGCGTTGGAAATGGCAGCAGTAAAGAGTTCAGATTTAGCAGAAAGATATTCAAAGGATATATGAATAGATGACTGAAAGATTATAAAGGGCCATTATATTAATATTATTAGCTTTAGCAAGGGAAGCAAAGTCAACAGAACCATCAGACTGGACAAAAAGATACAAGAAAGAAATTTTGCTAGATAGCAGAGACAAAAAGGTTTACATTAGTTAAACAGATTAAGGGCATAGTACAGTGTTGGTAAATCTGGAGCAACTAGTTCCTCAAAACTCTTCCAAGCAACAGGCCACCATTACCTTTGTTCATCTGGTCCTGTTACCTGGCATCCGTAGGAAGAATCAAGGCGCTCTAATGTACCAAAAGTATACTATCCCCTTAAATAATACAGTTATTTTGAGGGTCATATGCTAAAGAAGTCATTAGTTATGTGATGATAATGACCAGCATGATGGGTGCATATACTAGACTGCCTTTAGACCCCCATCAAATACATCAATGTCAACACATGAACCACAACTCTCTATGCATAAGGCTCTTCCTGAATACTTGGCAACTGCTTGAGCCTCACAATGTTAAGAGAAGACAATAATTTACCAGTCTGTGGTGAAAGGGAACAGGAAGAATGCATGCCACTCAATGTAAGAATACAGTACAGTATGAAATGACTGGTTAACCCACACAAGATACAGTACATAATAAAGAATATATCATTGTGTGTTTCAATAATACCTGTACTGTTTTCCTGGTGCCTTACAATTGCTTACATTGTACAGTACTGTATTGAGGTTCATTTGAGCAAAGTTATTAGAGCTCTGTAGTACATTTAACTCATAAGGATATGTAGAATTGTAGATGTCTGAATATATAAGCATATAGTAAGGTCTTTTCCTGTAAAACTTAAAACCATTACACAAGTCAGGAAACCGGAATCCCCCAAAAATGCATTCCACGAAGGTTTGATAATTATGAACGTGACATACGAGGTTGATGCTGCCTCCCTGTCAGCAAGTGCTATCTGAGCGTCTCGTGTATCAGCTATGGTATTCCTCCGCTTCACTCGTTTCCGTCGTCGCTTGCCCTTGTAGTACTCAAACTGAGGGAGAATATTGATTAGACTAGTAAAAATATTCATATTATACCAATGCTCTACATTGGATATTACTGTAAAATACTAACAAATAACCATGGTCAAGATTAAGGGTGTAATAAGTTATTGGAACATTAGTGCATTTTAATTCCTCCAAAGTATGCCAGGAAGCAGGATCAAATTTACAAAAATAATGGCATCCTGTTGCTTGGAATGGTTTAGAGGAATATGTTGCACCACATTTACCAACACTACTATACCCTGAAGGGTGTGAGGATTCATAAAAATTTCTGACTACAGAAATATTGTGTAAAATAATATCACTCAACACAGGCAAACAAAATCATCAATTAAAGGGAAAAAGCTTCCACAGTCAACTAATAATCCGTTGAATAATGTCTGGTGATTTGAAGAGACACAAATTAAATAAATTGAAATACCCATCACCTCATATCTACATTCTCCATCCCTCATCTCCCACTCTCAGGCCAGACTTACTCCATCCAAATTCTTGAGTCCTGAAATCCCTTGAAAACAAATTGAAGGATGAATGAAGTTGTTAAATTTTTGGGATAGGACAGTGTTGGTAAATCTGGAGTAACTGATTCCTATAAACTATACTAAGCAACAGGCCACCATTATATTTGTTCATCTGGTCCTGTTTCCTGGTATAATTTGGAGGAATCAAGGCACTCCAAAGTACCAAAAGTGTATTATCCCCTTGAGGAAAATATGCCAGGGTGATGCTTGTTAACTCACGTGTACGAGGGACTGACGGAACTTCTCGAGTCTTTTGAAACTGGTGCCGGAGACGTCGATGGGGACCAGCTCTGGGGGATACCTGAGGGAGAGGGCAAGGATACGCTGCTCCGGGAGGGGAAGCTTGTGTTGTGTGGGTTCCCTCTCTGGGGGTCTCACCGTCACGGGTACGGAGGGTGACACTGGAGACAGGCACACCTCAGTCAAAGTCTCGTCGTCGGAACCCCACTCACGTAACGCCACAAAGCTCGCAGGCTGGTAAGGCAAAGGAAGATATATGGCTCTTAGTGACACTGTGAAATGTAGCAGAGAAGGATACTGTATATGTATTACATTCTCTAGGACCAAAATGCTCAACAAATATAGAATATTGTTGCAGCGAAGGTGGGCTGGGAGACATGAACAAATTTGTTATCATGTGTAACAAAATCCAATAAAGAAGCTTTGATACAATGGAAAGTAGCAAGATAAATTCTGTTAAAGGTACAAACTTTCAAAGGCATACTATGAACATTCAACATATATAGGAGACTAGTATATAAGTCAAGAAAATAAGCATAAAAGTGAAATGCCACCTTGTGTATACCTGTAATGTGGAAAGCACACCAATAATAAATATATCATCGGTACAGTAATTCCTCATTTTCTGCTGTTGTTATGAGTGTGTTTATGGGTGTACAGTAAACCTTCAATATCTACTGAGTTTATGGGTGTGTAATGTACAATAGACACAATCATTACCAACAGTGCAATAAAAACCCATAACACCAGTGGAAAACAAGGCATTACTGTATATGGGTGTGTCATGTACAAAGCTTTACTGTACACACATTCATTACAAACAGTGCAATCTATACCAATAACAACAGTGGAAAACAAGGGATTGCTGTACTCTAAATCTGTGAATATGGAGGCTAAGTATTGTATATTGAATATTTACTACAGTAATTAACATGAGTCATAATTATGATGCCTCCCCTTAGCATAACATATTTCACAGGAGTCAATACATAACATAATGCAGCAAAATCCTTCACCCTCTCTATGGTCTAGGGCTCGTAATAACATTCATGTCAACTACAGATGCCAGACTGAAACAGAGACACTAAAGTAAGATGAGGGATACACATACATGGAGAGACAGGCAGGCATTAAGGGAGGAATCTTTTGTTGGTAAATTGGAGGTACATTATATTGATTCCTCCAAACTATGACAGGAAACAGACGACCCCAGTGTTACTAAGAAGGGATCTGTTTCGTGGCACAATTTGGAGGATTCACTAGCTCATCGTTTAACCAACAAAAGATTCTTCCCTTAATTACTTAAAGACTACATACACACTAGATCATCACCTAACTAAACAAAAAAGCATTGTGAATATGAAGGGGGTAATACACTTAAGGTAAATTAGAACACCTTGATTTCCACCAAAGTATGCCAGGAAACAGGACCAGGTTAACAATATTAATGGTCACCTGTTGCTTGTAATAATTTGAAAGAATCAGTAGGATATCTCCAGATTTACCAACAATGTACTACCCCTTAATTAAGAGTTTGTTGACGTTTCGAGACCTTCCATTTCACCAACATAACTACAGTATCTCCACTTATATATAAATACCCTCAGTAACAAACACTTATAATAGCATAAAGACTACTTACATAAATGAGAACTTAACTGCACATAGACAGACAAAAGAGAAAAGCCAATTCCAAAAGCAAAATAGCACAAAACTTGACATAAATGATAAAACAACTCTCCAGAAACAATAACAGGCATTCAAAACATCAGTACTGTACAGTGGCAGTCCAAAGTGCTGCTGGTCGCCACATCTGCCAAGTCATAAAAGTTCAGTATGGAAATATAAGCTTCACAGGCTTGTAAAACTGAAGAACCAGTGAAATTTATATAATATTCGCCCCCTGGATATTGTAATTCTGTGTTGGTGAATGTGTTTGTTTGATGATTATCATTTATGTTATCCTTCAAGTAGCGCTGAGTGAGTGAGGCGACAAGTCGTTTGCCTCCCACTGTACAGTCGGCGGCAAAAGTCCTGTCGCCTCACTTGCTTCACCGAGGCACGCGATGTTCTTAGACTCGAGATTATTAGGTGTAGAAAACGTGCGTATTTCTCGAGTCCATGAACCCTGCCTGTCTCAGTGAAGCAGGTGAGGCGACAGGACTTTTGCCGCCGACTGTACAGTACATAACTTGATTAAAAAAACAAACAAACACATTTTCACAACTCACTTACTTCGGGCTAAAAAATGAAATTGTAGGACATCTTTTTCTAATTCTTGCTATTACAGCGATGCAATAAATCCTTTGGCTTAAAAGAAATTAATGCAATTTTCACTTTTTTGGCAAGTGAAACTCAAATCTTATCAAACGCGCACATGGTACTCTATAACACATTGACAATATTTTTTTTCATGCAACATTCCGATAAAACAACACTGATATAGTATTATCATATAAATTATAAACAATTGAATAACGTTTAGGGCTATACTGCATGAAGAAAGAACACGAGATGCGATAAAAATTATAGACTTGAGGAAACTGTTTTGTTGTCAAATTGGAAGGCTATCAATTCATGCCAGAAAACAGACGACCTCAATGGTACTATAATATGGGATCTGTTTGGTGGCATAGTCTGAAGGAATCACAGACCTTCCAATTTACCAACAAAAGAATCTCTCTTTCAGTGTCTAGGAAGGAAGGAAGGAAGGAAGCTTAGGGAGGAAGGGAGGCAAGTTAATTGAAGGAACCGTTTCTATAGGGTGGTTTCTGGAGAACAAAAGAGAGAGAGAGAGAGAGAGAGAGAGAGAGAGAGAGAGAGAGAGATGGTACAGAAAGAAGGGTACATAAGCCAGGGAGGGGGTCGGGATGGGGCCTGGGCTGGGGTATGGAGGGGGATCACGTACCGGACAGAGACAAACAGAGAGGCGGTACAGAAAGTAAGTGGAGGGGGGGGGGGTTCAAAAGCCAGGAAGGGGGTGGGTGGGGGGAGGGAAGGGTCACGTACCGGGGCTGCTTGATCCTTAGTAGTAGTAGGGGGGTGTGGGGCTGGCTGTGAGTAAGAATGATAACGTTAACTGGACATACTGGACTGACTGATTGATTGATTGATGCCTACCATTTGTATCACACGTTTATAAATCTCTCTCACACTCTACCCTTTATCTAGCTATCTGTCTGTCTCACCCTCTACCCTTTATCTGTATGTTTGTCTATCCGTCTATCTATCTCTCAAACTCACACCTCTATCTGTCTATCTATCTCACACTCTACCCTTTATTTGTCTATCCGTCTATCTATCTCTCAAACCCACACCTCTATCTGTCTATCTATCTCACACTCTCCCCTTTATCTGTATGTTTGTCTATCTATTTCTCCCCCTCTACCCTTTATCTGTCTATCTCTCCGTCTATCTATCTCACACTCTCCCCTTCATCTGTTTGTTTGTCTGTCTATCTCTCACCCTCACACCTTAATCTGTCTATCTCTCTCCTCCCCCTTTATCTATCTATCTATCTCTCCCCTTTATCTGTCTATCTATTTCACTCTCTCCCCTTTATCTGTCTATATCTCACCCTCACACCTTTATCTATCTATCTATCTCGCCCTCTTCCCTTTATCTGTCTGTCTTTCTGTCTATCTATATCTCTTTCACCCTTCCCTTTATCGGTCTATCTGTCTATCTATCTATTTCACCCTCCCCTCTATCTATCTATCCATCTATTTCACCCTTTCCCCTCTACCTATTTACCTGTCCGTCTATGTATCTATCTATCTCCTTCTCCCCTCTATCCATCTATCTATCTATCTATCTATCTATCTATCAACCTCACCCTCCCTCCCCTCCTTTTCATTTATTTTTTCGTTCTACAGGGACTTTCAGGTCTTCTTACTTTCACCTTCAATTCAATTCTGTTTAGGCTGTGTGTTAATATGCAAGGTGGCAGTTGAGTGCTTAGTAATTGCGTGCAGTAGATGGTGAAGTTGCGTGTGTGGAGTCGTTGCGTGCATTTAATTGTTGCATTGTTACGTGTTTAAGTCCTGCGTGCCCGTGTGTGTGTGTGTGTGAGTGTGTGTGTGTGTGTGTGTGTGTGTGTGTGTGTGTGTGTGTGTGTGTGTGTGGTTAAACAATTCGAGGACAGCATACTTTGGTTGCGTGTTTACACATTGCGTGCACAGAATCGCGTGGCTGTGTTAGGGGAATGAGTAAGTAATGAGAGAGAGAGAGAAAAGAGGCCCCATTCACAATTCAAGTCACTATAACGCTCACTCACTGTAATATCACGGCTCATTACAACACACCCTCAATAATATACAACGAATAACTATTTGTATCCATGATCACTCATTAAATTTTACACCCAAGTCTATCATTAAAGACCACTAAATGTTTTCCCAGGCTTCTTTTATTCATTATCCACTACGTCATTTTACACTCGTCATTCATTAAAGACCACCTAATGTTTTTTCCCCAGGCATCTTTTATTCATATAAGGGATTTACTGAGCCTGTGTTCAAAGGATAGTGTTAAATTTATACAGAGGGAATGCTGTATCCAACCCCTTACTATATCACTATCATTAAGGGACCCTGTGATGTAGTCAGAAAATTGGAGGTGAGTGAGTCCTTCAAACCACATTGCCACGAAACACTACCCGTATTGAAGGAGCTCGTTTCGTGGCACAGGCGGGGGGAATCAGAAGCCACCACCAGGTCTCATAAAAGATCATAGGGTCCTTGAAGAGTTTTGATTCCTCTAAATACTACCAGGAAACAAGTCCAGATAGACAAAACTGGAAACAGGACCAGGAAACAGGACCAAATGAACAAAAATAATGGTGTTCTGTTGCTTGGACTAGTTTGGAGGAATCAATTGCTCCTGATTTGCCACCAACGTAACTTAACTATTCCCTTAACTTAATCTGCCCTAGTTAATAATATCCACGGTGCTTCAAAAAATAGTATATCTTTAATTATTAGCATATGTTCTAATAATTTATTCAGGTGATTGAAATGATAAAGGGATATAAACAATGATGAAGTTACATTAATTTTGTAATGAATTTTAAAGGTGATTATGTTATTTTTATTTCCATTATCCCTTTCATTACCACAACAAACATATCATATTTTAATCACTCTGTATTTATTGAATTTTACAGTTGATAATCAGCTTTATTTTCATTATCATCTCTCTCATTACCACAACAAACATATAAATTTTTTAATCACTCTGTACCTACTGAATGAATAATAATCTAATGTAACCTTGAATATTATAAGAGCCAAAGTGAATAATAATAATAATAATAATAATAATAATAAATTTCCCAATCCAGCTTTATGTAAGAAATAACTCAATATTTTAGCTTATATAGTGGGTAATATTATAACACAGTGTTAATTGTTGGTGGTAATTCTGGAGCAAGTGATTCCTCCAAACTATTCCAGGCAACAAACAGCAGGGCAGGACACCATTATATATGTTCTATCTGGTTATGTTTCCTGGCATATTTTGGAGGAATCAAGACGCTCCAATGTACAGTCGTGGTCAATAATAATAATCCATATAGGAGTAACTCACGTAAAATTTAGACTGCTTCCCTCTATTCCTTAGCTAATAAACTTTCCAATAAATAGATTAAGTACCATCTTTAATTCACTACAAGCAGCTATTCACTACTTATAACAATAATATCATATATGAACGTGAAAACATTAGAAAGTAAATTGTTTGAGATACCCATAGCATTAAGTAACCTTTAGTTTTTGTGTACAATGTAAAAGAATAACCACCTCCTGTGGAATAAAATTATTATTATTATTATTATCATTATTATTATTATTATTATATGTTGATGATTATTATTGACCGAGTCAGTACAGTACCAAAAGTGTATTTATTACCTCTTCATAGCAGAGACAGTAATTTATTCCACTCGATACAGACCTAAAACAAATCTAATATACCCAACTAAAATATGGCTACTATATGTAACAGTAAATTTATTATTATTTTCCTCTCTTTATTTCACGACATTATATAATTATGGAGTGTGACTGACTGTGGACGTGGAATTTTAAAGTGCAGTAACCGATTCCTCCAAACTATTCCAAGCAACAGAACACCATTATTTTTGTTCATTTGGTCCTGTTTCCTGGCATACTTTGGAGGAATCAAGGCACTCCAATGTAACAAAAGTGAATTACCTACCCCCTTAACTACGAGTATGCATTGTGTGTGTGTGTGTGTGTGTGTGTGTGTGTGTGTGTTTTTTTTTTTTTTTTTTTTAATACAATATATACTACAAAAGGTGGGAAGGAAAGAGGAAAAAAGAAAAAATGCTAATATATATTTCTATTCAATATATCTCATATATTTAAGGGGGTGCGGGAGTAGGGGACAGGCTTGAGGGGTGCGGGAATATGGGGACAGGCTTGGGGTGGGTAGAAAGCCTGTTCCCTATTCCCGCACCCCCCTAATCCCCCCTTACTCCCGCACCCCCCTAAACCCCCCACCCCCAAGCCTGTCCCCCTATTTCCGCACCCCCCTAAACCCCCCCACCCCAAGCCTGTCCCCCTATTCCCGCACCCCCTTAAAATCCCTCCCCTCCACCCCTTAAAAAAAAAAAAAAAAAAAAAAAAAAAAAAAAAATATATATTAATAATGCCTACCGGTACTCCACAACTCTGACCACCATCTCTACCATTCCGATTGTAAAGAATTACTGTATATATATATATAACGAACCAACCACACTGTACAAACCAATCTATTTCGGTATGGAGATGAAAAAAATAAAAAAAAGTAAATTGAAAAATCTATCCGGCCACCACAACGCATTCGAAAATATGCATAAAAAATGAATAAATAAAAATTCATAAAATGTAAAATGTATCTGGCCACCATAACACACCCTAAAAAACAAAACAAAAAAACAAAAAATGTAGAAAAATAAATAAAAATCCCGAAATACTCTCCAACTCCATACCCCCGTCCCGCCATTAGTCTTTGCCGATATATTGATTATTATTAAATGTAAACAAACCACACCCTACCTATACACTTAAAAAAAAAAAAAAAAAAAAAAAAAAAAAAAAAAAAAAAAAATAATAATAATAATAATAATAATAATAAAAATACTATAAGGCTCGTAGCCCCTGGATCAGCCGTCTTGTTTTGGCTGCCCAGATGATGATGCTCTCTCTCATTCCTCCTTACCACCTCATCATCATTGTCACTACTTACCTGTAAAGAGAGAAAGAGAAAAAATGTGGTTAGTGTTTTAGTTAGGTATTATAGGCAAGGTCAAGGTTAAGTTTTTGAGTTAGTTCCATCAAGCATAAAATAAATATATAAATAAATAATAAAGAAGTACCAACAAACATACCCTTCCTCACCCAGTTTGAGAAAAGAATTAACACAATTTTGTTTTTTATCTCAGTTATCTTAAAAAAAAAAAAAAAAAAAAAAAAAAAAAAAAAAAAAAAAAAAAAAAAAAGCATTACTGAGAAACTTACCAACAGATTCTCCTAATGTTTATGTAAGAACTCTGAAACACACACACACACACAGAAACTATTGTGTGTAATAATTATAATGTGTGTGCGTTTAGAAACACCGTGATGAGTGTGACACGTGTATGTATGGGATCTGTGTGTGTGTGTGTGTGTGTGTGTGTGTGTGTGTGTGTGACTCATTTTCCGTGACCTTTTTATGCTTGCAGCTTGGCTATGTGCTTGGTCTTTGTCTAGGAACTGCTTACTGGTGTGTGTTGTGGTTAAGTGAATATGCATGTTAAGCACAAGCTGGCGTTTCTTAGGGTGTATAAACGTTACGAAGATTTCCATTACTGTGTCTCTGATCATATGTACACAATGTATGTTTATGTCTGTGTGCATGTGTATATGTCTGGGTGTATGTGTATATGTATGTGAATGTATGCTTTTTGTTTAGTTGTCTGTGTGTATGGGTATATTAGGCCACACATTCTTCAACAGCATGTAATATGAAGGCAGAATTGATTGCTCCTGATTCCTACAAACCATACTACAATCCAGCACCTAGAACGAGAAAGTTTGTGGCATTTCTTGGAGGTAGTATAATTAACTACATTTACCGACAATATCATAATTATACTCTACAATATGAATCCTGTACAGTGTAACTTTCCCCTCCTCCCTTGCAATGACAGTCTGCCAACTAGACCTTGTTAACAGGAATCGAATCGGTGGCTATACTGTAGATTCTTTCAAAATAATCCATAAAGCAGCAAATTAATACACTAAGGAAGGAAGCGTTGTGTTGTGGCTTACTCTCTAAACCTCAGCACACGACAAATGCCTTCAATTTGTCGATGACTTTCCTTCATGAAACCTGGTACTGTATAATGAACTGGTGGAGTCTGGAGTTAATTATCGTTGAAAGTTTATAATGAGTACACGGCATTAAATATAGCATCTCGACTTATTGTACCATACATAGTAATGTCATTGTTTATCTTCAAATTATGTTAAAAAATTATTCCTAGATGTTACGTACTATTTAAATAAGAGTTTCCTAATCAAATTTGAGCATGAAACTTTGATTTGATGTCAAGGCTTGTTTACAACATGTTCAGCCATTGACTGTAGTTGGTTTTCGGTATGAACCAGTCTCTGTTTTTAAAGTTATGGCTCCACTTACACAGGGAAGGTGAGTGTAGCATAATTTAATTGACCTGGTACGAGTTTATCTTCCATTATGGAATACCTCGCATCCAGATTACACCAAGAAGAATTTGATGAGTGTGACAGTCTCAAAATTTATGTCCCCGCGTCGTGAGTCGTGTGTTGTTGTGGAACGTATAGGATGTCATGTGATAGTATTTCCTAGAATATGTCGCAGTAAACCAAGTGGACCCATGTGATACAGCCTTAAGGGGTACATACTGATCAAGACTCTCTGCAGTTACCACCTGACCACCACCAACACTACCAGTCTTGTTGTAGGTCAAAGGTCAAGGCCAAGGTCACGAGCAGGTTATGAAAAAACAAAAAACTCTGCGTGGTGAGGTTGTGCTATCTCAGGGGTGTTTTATTTTGTATGTGTGTGTGTGTGTGTGTGTGTGTAACGTGTAAACCGAGTGGGCGAGTATGTCCGTGTAATAAATCTATATAATTTGTGTGTATACTTATATATGCATGTGTATATTTTATGCATCCGAGTGTATGTGTAATTATATGCGTAGTGTATATATATTGTATGCATTAATCTATCTATCTATCTATGTATTAATCTATTCGTATGTATGTGAATATGTGTACGCTTATGTGTACCGTAAGTATGAGTATGTGTATATATGTGTATGTGTATATATGTGTATGTATATATATGTGTACGTGTATATATGTGTACAAGATATACCGTCTGTAGTTTTTTGTGTGTGCAACGCCCACTATTGATAATCTCCTTCCATCAGGCTTAACTCGTACACAGGTGAGCAGACAGGTGTGATAAATGGTTATATTACACTCTATATATCCCTCCCTTCCTACACACACATACAC
>JAWQEG010004208.1:112500-117500 GCA_033782935.1 Petrolisthes cinctipes
CTCTGGTCAAGGATTATATATGTGCACGACTGTACATATTATTAATTAAAGATGCATATAGTGATAATTATGAACTATCCTCTTGTCATGTCGCTTGGTGGGAAATAATTACACTAAAACGTGATTATTTTCATACTTCCGCTATCCTTTTTTTTTATTTTTCCCTTCTTGCTCTTTCTATATATTTCCTTTTTCCTACTTTCTTTTTCCTCCTTCCTTTTCCTACTTTCTTTTTTCTACGTCGCGTTATATATTTACTTCCCTTTCTTTTCCCTTTTTCTATTTCCGCGTTCATTATTCACCTTCCATTCATTCCTACCGTGAAAACACCAAATTATAACAACAACAATAATAACAACAATAATAACAATAATAATAACAACACAGTCCACTTCATAAATATACAGTATATATATATTTACATGCATACAATATAATAACAACAACAACAACAACAACAACGTCCACATACATATATATTTACATGTAAACAATATATAAGTCAAATCGTATCCAATTCAGAGGGAATAATAATAATAATAATAATAATAATAATAATAATAATAATAATGTGGATTGTGGAATGTCAAAGTTGGATTATAGACGTAAGCTTATTATTACAGCTTGTAGTTATGTCCGGCTCAGATAAATTATTATATATACCCATAATAAATAATAATAATAATAAACATAATAATTCGTAAATATATATCACGGTGTTTACAAATGGCGGAGCACACGGAAGCCAGGAAATGTCCACATGCAAACACCAACATTGACACACACAACACAAACACACACTCAGGCCTCTTGGAATGTCCTGTGTGGATGGGGTGCTTTTTGTGCTTCCAAATTCACGTGTATGTGTGTGTGTGTGTTTGTGTGAGTGTGTATGTGTGGTGTGTGTGTGTGTGTGTGTGTGTGTGTATGTGTGTGTGTGTGTGTGTGTGTGTGTGTGTGTGTATGTGTGTGTGTGTGTAGTTTATTTTGGGTTACCGTATATATATATAATTTTTTTTTCGTTTCGTGAATATACCGATCGCCTTGTGGTCCCTCTCATGTCCCTAAGTTGGTAGGCTAATACGTTTTTGACTCAATAAACCACCTTGATTCCTCCAAAGTATACCAGGAAACAGGACCAGGTAAAAACAAAACAAAAATAATAATAATAATAATAATAATAATGGTGGCCTGTTGCTTGGAATAGTTTGGAGGAAATTCAGTTGCTGCAGATATATATATATTTACCAGTGAGGTGTTTGGGATCTGTTACTAAGGGTGGGTTGAGTATGCATGGAATGATGGGGTAACGTTACACACACACACACAGAAGTTTCCTACACCACACAAACAGAAGTTTCCTACACACACACACACAGAAGTTTCCACACACACACACACACACACACACACACACACAGATCGAAGTAAAGGCAGGGCTGGCTGTTGGTCGTCTCCTAAGTTAACTACCCCCAACGTACATACATACATACATACATATAATACAGCTGCAGACAAAAGCTTCGATACAACACATGGTCAGTTTTCTTGTGTTGTGTGTGTGTGCAGGAAACTTCTGTGTGTGTGTGTGTGTGTGTGTGTAGGAAACTTGTGTGTGTATGTGTGTGTGTGTGTGTGTGTGTGTGTGTAGGAAACTTCTGTGTGTGTGTGTGTGTGTGTGTGTAGGAAACTTCTGTGTGTGTGTGTGTTGTGTATAGGAACTTCTGTGTGTGTGTGTGTGGGAAACTTCTGTGTGTGTGTGTGTGTGTGTAGGAAACTTCTCTGTGTGTGTGTGTGTGTGTGTGTATGGTATCCGATAACAGTGGAGGCAATCAGTCATACATACATACATACAGGCATACCTATACTGATAACACTGACCTCACCACTTGACTGTTTCCTCTCTCTCCTCCACCCACTACCACCTCCACTTCACTCCACTTACACCCTCCACCACCAATGAAATAACTGATACGAAAAATACCACATGAGTTCTGAAAAGGTATATTAATAATAACAATAATAACAATAATAATAATAACAATACTAATAATAATAATAATAACAATACTAATAATAACAATAACAATAACAATAATAATAACAACAATAACAATAATAATAATAATAATAACAATAACAACAATAACAATAATAAAAATAATAATAATAATAATTCATCAAGGAGAGGGAAATAATATACTACAATTATTTCCAGTAACGTAGTATTGGTATTTCTGTGTGAAAATTATTATACCTTTACTGAACTTGTGTTTTATCATTCTTACCGAAGCAACAAAGTATATTATTATCTCACTCTGTTTCGTTTCGTTTCTTCATTCACTTCTTACTAATCCATTCTTTCCTTTTCTCTCTCTATCTGCCTTATACATCCCTTCCTCCCAACACATCCCTTTCTTCCTTCCTTTCGTCTTTCACTACATCTATACCAGTTTTCTTCTTCTTTTTCATTGCTACACTACACCTTACACTCCAGACTTTAAACTATTCCCCGTCCTTCCTGCCTACACCTACCAACATTCCTTCCTTCCTCCCTACACCTCTTCACCTTTTCCCAGCCTTCCTACACCTGCCAACACCCCTTCATTTCTTCCTACACCTCTCCACCTTTTCCCAGCCTTCCTACACCTACCAACACACCTTTCCTTCCTTCCTCCCTACACCTCTCCACCTTTTCCCAGCCTTCCCACACCTGCCAACACACCTTCATTCTTCCTACACCTGCCAACACACCTTCCTTCCTCCCTACTACCTCTCCTCCTTTTCCCAGCCTTCCTACACCCTACCAACACCCCTTCATTTCTTCCTTCCTACACCACTACACCTTTTCCCAGCCTTCCTACACCTACCAACACCCCTTCATTTCTTCCTACACCTGCCAACACACCTTCCATCCTCCTACACCTCTCACCTTTTCCCAGCCTTCCTACACCTACCAACACCCCTTCATTTCTTCCTACACCTACCAACACACCTTCCTTCCTCCCTACACCTCTCCACCTTTTCCCAGCCTTCCTACACCTACCAACACCCCTTCATTTCTTCCTTCCTACACCTCTCCACCTTTTCCAGCCTTCCTACACCTACCAACACCCCTTCATTTCTTCTACACCTGCCAACACACCTTCCATCCTACCTACACCTCTACACCTTTTCCAGCCTTCCTACACCTACCAACACCCCTTCATTTCTTCCTTCCTACAACCACTACACCTTCTCCCCTCACTCTCTTTTTTTCCCCTCACTGGTCATGAATTATATAAAGGCCATCATTTGTTATTACACTGGGGGGGGGGGGTGGGGGGGAGGGTGAGGGGAGAAGGACAAGGGGGGAGGTGTGGGAAGATGGGAGAGGGAGAGGGAAAGATGGGAGAGGGGAGGGGGAGATGGGAGAGGGAGAGGGGAAGATGGTAGAGGCGAGGGGAGATGATGGGAGAGCGAGGGGAAATGGGAAAAGGAGAGGGGAAATGGGAGAGGAGAGGGGAAGATGGGAAAAGGAGAGGGGAAGATGGGAAAAGGAGAGGGGAAATGGGGAGAAGTGATGGGGGAAATGGGAGAAGTGAGGGGGGAAATGGGAGAAGTGAGGGGTTAGATGGGAGAGGCGAGGGGAAGATAGGAGAGGCAAGGGAAAGGATAGTGTTCGGGGAGGGAGGAAAAGAGGGGAAAGGGAAGTGAGAAAGAGGAAGGAAAGGGAGAGAGAGAGGGAAAGAGAAGCAAAGGAAGGAAAGACGAACTGAACAGAAGTAGGATATATAGGTAAAGAAGGAATGAGAAGGGAGAAAGAGATAAGGAGAGTAAAAGAGAAGAAGGAAGATTGAGTGTGTGAGGGGAGAGAAGACAAGACTGTGAGGAGAGAGGGTAGATAAGAGAAGAGAAGAGAGAGAGAGAGAGAGAGAGAGAGAGAGAGAGAGAGAGAGAGAGAGAGAGAGAGAGAGAGAGAGAGAGAGAGAGAGAGAGAGAGAGAGAGAGAGAGAGAGAATAGAGGGGAAAGAAACAGTAGAGAATATTGAAGAGGGGAGAGGAGGATTTGCAAGGATGGAGGGAAGAGGGAGGAGGGAGGGAATGAGGGTGGGAGGGAAGAGGGAGGGAGGGAATGAGGGAGGAAACCAGACTCCCGCATATCAGGTGACTTAACTCCACCACTACCCTCACGCTTTGCCTCCTCTATAACTCACGCATTACGCCAACCCCTCACGCAAAATGGCTCCCCTCGTCCTGCCCACTAACGCATTAAAGTCCACGCACCTCTCACGCATTCACCTCCTCACATCATGTTATAAAGTCTCACGCATTAAGCTTCCATATTAAAGTCTCACGCATTAATGTTTTAAGTTAAAAGTTTCACGCATTAATGTTTTAAGTTAAAGTTTCACGTATTAATGTTTTAAGTTAAAGTTTCACGCATTTTGGTAAGGTTTCACAGTATATGTCACGCATATTACTCCCACGCTAAAATCTCACGCATATCATACCGGCAGTTAGCACATACGCATTTTATTTGACCTTTCCACACACACACACAGATCTTACATACATACATACACACACACAGATCTTACATACATACACACACACACAGATCTTACATACATACACACACACAGACCTTACATACATACATAGTTACACACACCCAAGCCGGACATGTTGCAGACTCTATACTCTTTCTCTGGTTACACACACACACACACACAAACTCTCTCTTTACACACACAAACACACATAGATCACACACAGCTTTTCCTCCTCCTTCCTTCCTTACTCACTCTCTCTCTCTCCCTTCCCCCTACATTGCTCTCTCTCTCTCTCTCTCTCTCTCTCTCTCTCTCTCTCTCTCACACACGGTTTGCTTTTATAAATTACACCCCCATATCAAAAAACACTCCCCCACAAAATAAAAATAAATGAAAATACTAAATTATTAATAAATATGATAAAATAATAACTATCTCCCCTTAATAAAAATGGAATGGGATAAA
>JAWQEG010004208.1:122500-124591 GCA_033782935.1 Petrolisthes cinctipes
GTTACAACTCTCATATACATTATAAAAAAAACTCGGGTTCGTGCTGATGATATTTTTCCTCTCCTCCTCCTCCTCCGTGCCAGCCAACCAACCAGCCTGTATTGTTTTCGTTATGAATGGCCGTAAATATGTTGTTGGTAATAAAAGAGAGGGTGGAGTTTTATTTGTGTCGACCCAACCTAGTGCAAAGGTCACGGTGAATCTGTATATGAACACACACACACACACACACACACACACACACACACACACACACACACACTAAGATTTTTAAGTTACACACACACACACACACACGTACAGTCATGGGTGATAGTGCTGGACCATGCAGGGTCCAAGGAGTGTTGGAGAGCAACTGAACAAATTTCGAACAAGTGAATTTTCCAAACCATTCTCAACGTTGAGAGAGGTATAGAAAACTCACTTTTCGAACTGTGTTCAGTTGCTCTCCAACACTCCTTTGTCCCTGGTCCACCACTATCACCCATGACTGTTACACTACGAATTTCACCTAAATTACACACACACACCAAAAATTATACATTGGTGACATGCACATAATCGCATGCACGCACACACACTTTCACACACATTACTTCACCTATGCTACACACACGCTAAGCATTTCACTTAGGTTACACACACACACACACACACACAACCTTCGAAAAACAAAGTTAAAACAGAAGACACAATCCGTCATAAACAAGGAAGGAAGGAAGGAAGGAAGGAAGGGTAAGATACACAAACTATGAGTATTGGTTCACAGTCTGTAACATTAAGTATTCTGAACAGATGCACACCCGCCTACACAACTGATATATAACTGCCTCCGTGAGTGTGTGTGTGTGTGGTAGAGGTGAAATGGTGTGTGTGTGTGTGTGGGTGTGTGTGTGTGTGTGTGTGTGTGTGTGTGTGTGTGTGTGTGTGTAGCAAAGGTGAAAATGTATTAATATGGTGGGTGTTTGTGTGTGTGTGTAGCTGAGGTGAAAATTCATTAATATGGTGTGTACGTGTGGCGTGTGTGTGTGTGTGTGTGTGTGTGTGTGTGTGTGTGTGTGTGTGTGTGTGTAGTAGAGGTGAAAATTTATTAATATGGTGTGTGTGTAGCGGAGGTGAAAATTCCCAATCTTTATCACTGTATCCCCTCAACGCACCAACCACAAAATCACACCTGTTTATATCTATACAGTCCTTGTTGCTCTCTCTCTCTCTCTCACACACACACACACACACACACACACACACAATTTCACCTCTGCTACACACACAAATACCCATCATCTCACCACTGCTACACACACACACACACACACAAACACACACACACACACACACACACACACAAACAAACACACAAACACCATTTCACCACCGCTACACACACACACACACACACGCAATTTCACCACCGCTACACACACACACACACACACACCAACTGTCTTTCCTCATGCATATCCAAAAGGCCAACAGTGTTCCAGCCTGACCACTACGGAAGATAAATGATGTAGGCAGTGGACTGTTGTGGTGGTTGGTGTTGTTGTTGTTGTGTTGTTGTGAATATATTGAGACACATTTTGAAGAGGGACAGTAAGTTTTTTTTTAATTTTTTTTTATCAGTAATACAAAAGCGTTAAGGGGATATTCTCTTGATGGTAAATTGGTGGGCTAGAAAATCCTCCAAATTATGACCAAGAAGAAACAAAATATCCAATAATAGTAACATTGAGTAGAATTGTTGTTTCCTGGCATATAGTTTGAGGAATCAGTAGCTCTCAAATTTACCAAAAAAGATCATTTCTCCCCCCTTAAGGACCCTGTGATCGTGTATGAAAATTGGAGGCTTCTGATTCCTTCTGACCATGCCACGAAACAAACTCCTTCCCTATAGTTGGTGATTATTGGGTAAAAACTCATGACTAGCACACGTAGCCTATATGTTGTTGAAGGAAGTAGAGAAAGCACACGGGAATACAGAAGGAAATACAGATAGAAACACACGGGAATACAGAAGGAAATACAGATAGAAACATACGGGAATACAGAAGGAAAGACAGATATAGAGAGAACACAAATACACAGAGAACA
>JAWQEG010004209.1:0-27305 GCA_033782935.1 Petrolisthes cinctipes
AGGTGAGGTTGGGATTGGTTAGGATATGTTTGGGTTAGGTTAGGTTAAGTTAGGTGAGGTTAGGTTAGGTTAGGATATGTTTGGGTTAGGTTAGGATATAGTTGGGTTAGGTCAGGTTCGGTTAGGTTAGGTGAGGTTATGTTTCGGTTAGGTTAGGTTAGGTTAGGTTAGGTTAGGTTAGGTTAGGTTAGGTTAGGTTAGGTTAGGTCATGTTAGGTCCACAGGTACAAATTGGAGGGTTGCTGTGTCCTCCAATCTATTGCAGGAAACAGGGTGCCTCAGTCAGCAAGTAGGGGGGAATCTCTGTTTTGTTGTATGGTTTAGATGAATCAGTAGCCCCCCCCCCCCCTCCAAGTGGTCGAGAATCAGTACCCCCCCCCCCCCTCCAAGTGGTCGAGAATCAGTACCCCCCCCTCCAAGTGGACGAGAATCAGTAGCCCCCCCCCTCCAAGTGGTCGAGAATCAGTAGCCCCCCCCCCCCTCCAACTTTTCTAGACTCCCTCTACCATAAGATAGTTGGGAATAATGTCTCCTTCAATCCTATATACCACCATTTAATAAAATCCATCCTCAATATATAACCCGAAGAGGCAAAGAGGAGGAGGAGAAAAAGGAGAAGAAGGAGGAGGAGAGGGCAGGGGAGGAGAAGGAAGAGGAAATGGGAGGGGGAGTAAGGGAAGGGGGAGCAGGGGGGCTTTGAGTGGAGGGGTCGGCGGGCCCTGTTTTTCTTTGGTGCCTGGGAAAAGTGTTTGCCGAGCTGTTTGAAAGTGAGTTTATTTAACCCATTGAAAAACACGAATTAATCAGAGTCTGGGAGAAGCGGTGATGTTGCCACTCGGGGGTCGGCCATATTACACACTCCTCCTTCTCTTACTTTTATTTTTTATTACTCCTCCTCCTCCTCTTCTTCTTCTTTTTATCCTTTCTTCTTCTTCTTCCTCCTCCTTCTCTTCTTCTTCTTTTTATCCTTTCTTCTTCTTCTTCCTCTTCCTTCTCTTCTTCTCCTCTTTTATCCTTTCTTCTTCTTCTTCCTCCTCCTTCCCTTCTTTTTTATCCTTTCTTCTTCTTCTTCCTCCTCTTCTTCTCTTCCTCCTCCTCTTCTTCCTCCTCTTCTTCTTTTTATCCTCCTCCTTCTCTTCCTTATATTTTTTCTTACTCCTCCTCCTCCTCTTCTTCTTCCTCGTCTTTTTTCTTATCCTTCCTTATTCCTTCTCTTCTTCCTTTTTTCCTCCCATTCTTTTTTCTCCTATTTCTTCTTCTTCCTCCTCCTTCTCCTCCTCCTCCTGCTCCTCCTCCTGCTCCCTCCTCCTCCTCTTTTTTTTTCGTATCCTTTCTTCTTCCTTCTCCTTTTTTTTTGCTCCTCCTCCTCCTCTTTTTCCTCGTCTTCTTTCTTATCCTTCCTTCTCCCTCCTTTTATTCCTTCTCATTTTTCTTCCTCCTTCTTCTCCTCTTTCTCTTCTTCTACCTCCTCCTCCTCCTCCTCCTCTTCCTTCTCATCCTTCCTTTTTCCTCTTCCTCCATCTCTTTCTCCTCATCCTCATTTTGCTCCTGCTCCTGTTTCATCATCGTCTTATTATATCTTCCTTCCTTCCTTGCTTATCCTTCTTCCTCCTCCTCCTCCTATTGCCCATTATCCTACTCCTCCTACCTACCTCCCCTTATTATTTTTCCTTCCACACTTCTTCATTTTCCTCCTTCCTTCATCATTCACTCCTTCCACTATATCTCCTTCCTCCATTTATTATTTTTCCTTCCACACTTCTTCATTTCCCTCCTTCCTTCAACCTTCACTCCTTCCACTGTATCTCCTTCCTTCCATTTCCCACTTGTACAGTCACAGTCCAAAATAATTATGTATCCAGGACTTTCACCAATAATTTCCAGACCCAACCTTGAACCTAACCTAACCTAACCTAACCTAACCCAGCCTTGAACCTATTCCTTCCCAGCCATAATAACTGTTGACCCTCATCTTGCATTGTAATAACTTGAGGGTCTTGCAGTGTAATGATTTTAATATTTTGCACCGTAATAAAGATCTTGCAAATTGTAATAATCTTGCATTTTAATTATTTAATATTTTGCCCCGTAATAAATATTTTGCATTGTAATAACTGGAAGATTTTGCATTGTAATGATTTTAATATTTTTCATCGTAATTGACAACCGAACTATTTAATCGTGTCCTTTACCACCAGAGGTCACTGTAATCACGAGGTTTGTGTGTTGGTGGAGTTTTTGTATATATGCTTTTCCCAAGACAAACGAGGCCCACTTGGGAAATTAAGAGGACAGTATACTTTTGGTACATTTAGAGCCCCTTGATTCCTCCAAAGTAATCCAGGAAACAGGGCCAGGTTCACGAAAATAAAGGGATCCTGTTGCCTTTAATAGTTTGGTGAAGTCAGTTGCTCCAGATTTACCAACACTATTTTTTCTATCCCCTTGATAAGTACTCTTGCTCCACAGTCTTGTATGGATGGATGATGACAACTATTTCTACACACACACACACACACACACACACACACACACACACACACACACACACACACACACACACACACACACACACACACACACACACACACACACACACACACACACACACACACATACACACATACATACACATACACATACATACACATACACACACACACATACACATACACACACACACATACACACACACACGCACACAATCACTCCCCCCCCCCCTACACACACACACACACACACACACACACACACACACACACACATAAACACACACAGGCTAACGAGTGCACTGACCCCTGGTGATTGGAACGGACATTACTTTTAAAAATGACTGTACCCTTCCCTCCTTCCTCGTCCACCCATCACTCATTAACATAGAATTCTGTGAAAACTCGTGATTATTTCTGAGTTTGACTGTATTCATATTATTGTTGTATTTGTCTCATCATTATAAATAACTCTTGCTTTTGCGCAAATCATCATATTGTTATTATTATTATTATTATTATTATTATTATTATTATTATTATTATTATTATTATTATTATTATTATTATTATTATTATTATTATTATTATTATTATTATTATTGTTTTTCTTTATATTTATTTACCAATTATTTATGTTTCAATTATATTTTATCTATATGTGTATTTTTTTTATTTATTTAATATATTTTCTTTTCAATTATGTTATATATTATATGGGGTTACTAACTAATTCAATATATTTTTAATTAATTTAATATTTGCATGTTTATCTATTATATATTTTAATGATCATGTATTTATTCACATACTAATAGTTTCCTTTTATTTTATTTAATATTTATATGTATATTTATATGATAATTAAATTATCATGTATTTATTCACATACTAATAATTTCCTTTTATTTTATGTAATATTTATGTATCTACATATGATATTTTTTTAATATTCATGTATTTATTCACATATTAATATTTTTTTAATGTTCATGTATTTATTCACATATTAATATTTTTTTAATGTTCATGTATTTATTTATATGTGAATAATTTTCCCCTTGTGACAATCATTACTTCCATTTCACACACCTGCACCTCGGTACTGTCCCTCTCATTACCTGACACACCCCAGCCAATCAGAGGCCGTGTACCTTACCTTGCGTGCCTCTCCTTGAACTCCCATTGGCTACCCCCTTCCCCTCTGCCATTTGCTGAGACGGGAGTATGTGTGTGGGGGAGGGGGGGTGTTTTATGTGTGTGTGAGTGTGTCTGTGTGTGTGTGTGTGTGTGTGTGTGTGTATGTGTGTGTTTGGGGGGGGGGAGATTTTGTGTGTGTGTGTGTGTATGTGACGGGTGTGTGTGTGTGTGTGTGTGTGTGTGTGTGTGTGTGTGTGTGTGTGTGTGTGTGTGTGTGTGTGTGTATACTCGTCCCTAACCTCAGCATGAAGAAATATATCATCAAAGGAAATATAAAAACAACGTAAGAGAGATATATTTACAAAAAGTTTTATTAGTAACCAACAATTCATTATTGTTCTGCTATAAACAACCTATATCTTAAACACTGATGATGCCCGAACAGAATGTCTTAAGGGAGTAGTACAGTGTTGGTAAATCTGGAGTGAATGATTCCTCCAAGCAACAGGACACCATTATTTTTGTTCATCTGGTCCTGTTTCCTGGCATACTTTGGAGGAATCAAGCCACTCCAGTGTAACAAAAGTATACTATACCCTTAATGTTTATTGTCATTGAGTGGGGATGGGTGGGGGTGAGGAGGGGGGCGGCGGGGGGGGGGGGGAGACAACTGGCAGGTCTGGAGTGACACTGAGTATGTGGTGGTGGTGGTGGTGGTGGTGTTGGTGGGGGGGTAGGGGGTGGTAGTGGGGGAAGGAAACAGAAAGGTAAGGGGGGCTGACTGGCTGACTGGCTGGCTGGCTGGCTTGGCTGGCTGGCTGGCTTGGCTGGCTGGCTGGCTGGCTGGCTTGGGGGAGGTGGGGGGTTGGTATAGGGTGCTGGTGTAGGTAGTTAGTTAGTTAGTTAATTAGTTAGTTAGTGGTGGTGGAAGAAGGAGGGAAGATGGTAGTGGGGAGTGGTGGAGGAGGGTGGGGGTTGGGTGTATGTGTGTGTGTGTGTGTCACGACTTAGGGTAGTGGTAGTAATAGTAGTAGTAGTCGTAGTAGTAGTAGGAGTAATGGGGACAGTAAGGATAGTAGTGGTGGTGGTGGTTGTGGTGGTGGTAGTGGTGTCACGACTCATTAAAGCACACTACAGCAAGGGAGATCGATTCCCAACCATTCCTTCCTTCCTTACTTCCTTTTTTTAATTCTTTCCTTCCTCTCTTTCTTCCTTCCTTCCTTAGTTCCATCCTTCCTTCCTTACACACTTCCTTTCTTCCTTCTTTATTTACTTCCTTCCTTAATTTCATCCTTCCTTCCATATTTACTTCCTTCCTTTATAAAATTCCTTCCTTCCTTTCATCCTTATTTCCTTCCAATATAGTCCAACACGTTATCACTTCCTCACGTCATTACCACACTTCGTCGTCTACATTACACTGTTATCATGCAGTTCAGTTTTTAAGGGCCGATTTCACTGCTGTTACAATTTTTTCTTTTTCAAAATCCAAATCTTAGTCTATGTTTGTCTGTATTTTTTTTTTCTCAAGCCCGAATCACTGTCTGTGTTTGCTTGTTTGTTTGTATGTTCTTAAGCTCGAAAATATATCCGTCTCTGTTTCTTTGTGTGTGTGTGTGTGTATGTGTGTGTGTGTGTGTGTGTGTGTGTGTGTTTTTTCACGGTCTCTGTTTCGTTCATCCTCAAGCACAAATCACCGCCTTCGTTTCGTTCGTTCTCAAGCACAAATCACCTTCTGTTTATTATTATTATTATTATTATTTTTTCTCAAGCGGAAATCACCCCGTCTCAGTTTCATCACTTATACACACTTGGATATCCACGCCCAACACTTAGTTCATATCAGAATGTTCAGTCATGTTGAATAATGAGATCACTACACACTGCAGTCATATATAAAAAAATACATTACAAATTTGAGTCATATATTCATTACACAGTTCAAATTCTTCTTCCCATCGGCTTCAAAACGACCAGGAATCGAACGACCTAGAATTCAACCTGTCATACATGAGTCGTGATAATAGGGGTCGTCACTAAGTTGTTTACCTATTAATACACACACACACACACACACACACCTGCCTGCCTGCCTCTGTACCTCTCTTTAGGGGAGATTCTTTGGTTGGTGAATTGGAAGGTCTCTGCTTCCTCCAAACTATGCCGCGAAACAGAAACCCACTGTTAGTAGCAGTGGGTTCTCTGTTTTCGCGGCATAGTTAGGAGGAATCAGTAGCCTTCCAAATTCATCAGTAAATGTATCTTCCCTTATTTCCTTTGGTGGTCCTGGGGAAATTATCTATGGGGAGTAACCTGCTGTTGAAAATTAGGAGGTTCTGATTCCTCCAAATTACGCCAGAAAACAGAATCACTCCCTATTAGACTGCAATGATGTGTTTTATGACAGAGTTTGAAGGGCTACATCAGCTCCAATTTACACACAGCAGAATACTCCCCTTAACAAGACATAGTTTACTTAGCCCCCATCCATAGTGAGGGTTAGGGCAGTATTCAAGAACAACTGTTGTGTTGACGATGCCGTGGTATAGGTGTACGATGGATCTGTTGTTTGTCTGTGGAGTCGTCGTATAGGTAGCCTACCACGTCATCGTATGCACCACGAATGTTCTTGAATATGGCCCCTTGTCTTATGGTGCTATTGTAGTTACAGAATGCAATTAAATCCACATTATCTCATACATAGACCTAAATAATCATTACAGCTTTACAGGATATTGTGGATTTAAATGTATTACCCTGGTGTCAGATTCTCACTGTAGTCAGCTTATAAATAGGAGAAGCAGTGGGGACAACATCACACCTACACTACTCTCCCAAGACTGAAAAAAGAAAAAGAAAATCTGACTTTACATGTACATAGTACCTTCTGTTCATTTCCCCTCAACTTAGATAATAAAGAAGGGAAGTTCATGTGGTCGAAACTTGCAACTGTAGTTAGTTTATGGCAAAAAATTTAATACGTAGTTTGAGTTCCACCGCATTTGAGGAAAACAAGCTATTGAGAGAATATGATAAAATACACAGAGATGCTTAAAAACATTATTAGAGTGATAGTACTGTACACAGCACAGTACTGTACTTGACGTAACGTAGCCACCATCAACGTCTTTACTTCAGAATTCCTCCTTAGTGATTGTCAGTTCGTTGTACCTGTAATAAGCATAGTCTACCTACGTTGAAGATAAAATAACATTAATATGTGAATTTTTCTACATTCCTCCTCCACGTGTGAGTTTCAGTTCAGTGTCTAAAGTAACGATGTAAATATCCACACCATCTTATGAGGGGGGCAGTACAATGTTGGTAGCCTAAATCTGGAGCAACTGATTCCTCTAAACTATTTCAAACAACAGGACAACAACACCACCATTAGTTTATTGTTCATCTGGTCCTCTTTCCTGGCCTATATTATTATAAGTAGTAGGAGGAATCAAAGACACACTCCAATGTACCAAAAGTCAACCATCCACTTAAAGTACAAACCACTAAAACGGCCCCCTAAATAAATGGACACCTCACCACTCTGCAACAACTTTATATCAATTACCTGTAAGATGCTAAGATAAGGCAGACTGAGCAGCTATAAGATCGCCTAGGCCTGGTTGGTGTTAGAGGGAAGCCTAATGTTACTTGCAGAGATGCTTTTCTTAATTATCACTGTCCCTCTTCATTCTTTTTCATTCCTGTTCATTCTTTTTCATTTCTCTTCATTCTTTTTTATTCCTTTGTATTCCTCTTCATTCTCTTAATTTCTTTTCATTCTTTTAATTTATCTTCATTCTTATCATTCCTCTTAAATTTTTCCATTCCTCTTCATTCTTTTCATTCCTCTTCATTCCTCTTCATTCTTTTCATTTATTTTCATTATTTTCATTCTTTACATTATTCTCATTCCTCTTATTCTGTTCATATACTCCACGTAAACTGGTAATTTCTTGTATGTGTGAATTGGAGGGTACTGATTCCTCCAAACTATGCCAAGAAGCAGATTACCTTGAGTATGAGAGTAGGGAGGGTCTGTTTTATAGTATAGTGTGGAGGAATCAGTAGCCCTGTAGTTTTCCCAAAGCTATTGAAGTTAAATATTTTTTACAATTATGCATGAAAAAAAAAAAAAATGAAAAAAAAAAATCATTATATTATTTCAATGGGAAGATCATTTAAAAAAAATAACTATTAACTCAAGTTTTGCAAATGCGTTTCAAACGATCTCATAGATACCTACCTAACAATTCCAAGCTTAAAAAATAATTAATAGATATGTTTTTTAATACCTGATTTCAACTCAAGTGAGGCAAATGTTTTCAATGTTAAAATCACAGTAGGTACATTATTTATTTTCACTCGAGTGTATCGTACGCTTCAAATTCGTTTACGCTTGTGAAATAATAATAATAATAATAATAATAATAATAATAATAATAGTAATGATAAAAAAAAATGCTAACGTTAAGTATGTATGTATGTATCTTTTTATTGTATCTGAAATGCTAAGGTCAGTATGTATGCATGTATATGTATTTTTATGTTTATTTTGGTTGTTGTATGTGAAATGAGTAAATTCATTGGAGGTACTGTACATTGAAACGACAAAGTACACTGCCTGAAATGTATGTATGTATGTATGTATGTGTTTCTTTTTATTGTTATATCTGAAATGCTACCGGTAAGTATGTGTATGATATGTATGTATATGTATGTTTGTTTGTTTTGGTTGTTGTATGTGTAATGAGTGAATGAATGTATTGGAGTACACTGCCTGAAAAAGTCAACATTGAGAGAGAGAGAGAGAGAGAGAGAGAGAGAGAGAGAGAGAGAGAGAGAGAGAGTGAGTGAGTGAGTGAGGCTGGTTGGTGTTATATGCATTTGTAGGTCCTAAAGAGCATTATATGAACCTCAGAGGAATTGTATTATAAAAAGTAGTTCGCTTCGGCTAATTGTTACATTTTTATATCAGTGGAATACTCAACAAGTTTGTCCGGCCCGCTATCATTATTATTCGCTGATGTGTGTGTGTGTGTGTGTGTGTGTGTGTGTGTGTGTGTGTGTGTGTGTTTGTGTTTGTGTGTGTGTGTGTGTGTGTGTGTGTGTGTGTGTGTGTGTGTGTGTGTGTGTGTGTGTGTGTGTGTGTGTGTGTGTGTGTGTTGATGCATAACTTACATAATAATACTAAATAAATACAAAATAAATAAATAAATATGTCAATAAATATATATACAAAACGTTAATAATTCACTTGTACACTCGTGGACATAAGTTTAGTTCTACCTCCTGTAATTACGTATATCTATCTTGTATGGTTTGGTTTATTGTGGTGGGTTTTGAGATGTAAAGTTATTATTGCCTCATCCTAATTAAATCAGTGTCGTAAATAAAAATAATGCATAATAGGCTCATGATAATTGATGGTGAGGTTTGTATTTGTATGGTGACGTGAATGAATGATATGGAGAGCTATATAGTATCACCTTCCCTGCATGTCTGACTGTGAGGTTTGAGATAATTCTAAGGGACCCTGTGATGTAGGCAGAATAAGGGTGAAAAATGAGTCCTTCCAATATTGCTACGAAACACCAACTATATGGAATGAGCTAGTTTCGTGGCATGGTCAGGAGCAATCAGATGCCTCCATTTTTCATACACGATCACAGGGTCTTTAATTTAACTAGCGTGAATGGAATGTAGGTATTTTTGTATATATATATACAGCCTCCTCCTCAACCTGTCGTAACCAAATTAAGGACCCTGTGATCGTGTATGAGAATTAGGGGGGTTTCAGATTCTTCCTGACTACACCACGAAACAAACTCCCTTCCATATAGGTGGTGTTTCGTGGCAGTAATTGAAGGACTCGTTTACCTCCAATTTTCCGACTACATCACAGGGTCCCTTAATTAAGAATGTCAAGCAATTAACCATAAAAAATAGTGAATTCATGAAGGCATTATGTTATTTATTTTTCTCAACTCACCTCGAGAAGAGAGAGAGAGAGAGAGAGAGAGAGAGAGAGAGAGAGAGAGAGAGAGAGAGAGAGAGGACCTTTGTTGGTGACTACCCTATGCATCCTCGGGTTTGGAAATGTCAGATGCTATTGTTTCTGTTTACACTTGGCGGTATTTGTTGTGGTGAGTTGCTTTACCAAGACTTTGCAATCGTTTTTTGTGTTTTTATCCAGACTTTACAATTGTTTTTAGTGAAGTGTTTTTCTAGTCTTTTTCAATTGTTTTTAGTGAATTGTGTTATAGTCTATTTCAATTGTTTTTAGTGAAGTGTTTTTCTGGTCTTTTCAATTAATTTTAATGAGGTGTTTTTCTAGACATATTTTCGTGAGTTTTTTTTCTACATGTTTCTGTTGTTTTCATGAGTTGTTTACCTACACTTCCTGGTTGTTTATGTTGTTGTTTTTACCAGTTTCTTATTTATTTGTTTTTGGTGAGTTGTTTTGCTACACTTCCCGGTTGTTTTGGCAAGGTGCTTTGGTAAGTTGTTTTGCTACACTTCCTAGTTGATTATGCTTTTGTTTTGCTACACTTTCCGGTTGTTTTGGCAAGTTGTTTTTCTTCACTTCTTGGGTTATTTTGGTGAGGAGTGTTTCAGATTGCTTTGTTTTGCTCTATTTTGACGAATGAAACTGATGGATAGGAAGTTGTTGTTTTGGTGAGGTGTGTCTTGTAGTTTCAGATTGTTTTGTTTTGCTCTGTTTTGACGAATGAAACTGACTGATAGGAAGTTGCTGTATAAACGAATTGGAGGTTATCGGTTCCTCCAAACTATGCCAAGAAACAAAAACACCCTCCTCAATGAGTAGTGTTTTGTGGCACTGTCTGGAGGAGTGAGTAGACTTCATTCACTTCACCAACAATATACCACACTTCATAAATTTTGACATCATCATCATTATCAATCATTATCATCATCAATCATTATCATCATCATCAATCATCTATCATTATCATTATCATCATTATCATTATCAACAATCATCATCATCATCTATTTTATCACTGTTAATTTGGTCCATTCATTATATAACTATGCCAGAAATCCTTTTTACACTTTACTAATCCTTTGGTACACTTAATATGAGGCCGAGAAAACAAACCTATCAACCATTCTCCATATTCATATTATATTTGTAATGTTATGGTTCAAATTAAATAGCGTTCAGTCTGATCAGTACAAAATCATTCTTGGCATGACTGACTTATGATACAGACGAATGCATAATTTGGTCAGTGTTTTGTTTTTTTGGCATAGTTAAAGTGAATGAACCTTACATGATGCTGTTTGGTGTTTCAGGCAAATAATTCTTCCTTCCCTTTTTGTTGTTATGGGTTATGTAAGAAAAGGCCATGATGGGTTAGACAATAATGGTGTGTGTGTTTCCTTGCGATATGACCCTTGATACCACCACTACCACCACCACCACTACCAGATTTAGAATCCCATGCCAGACAGACAGACACACACAAATATAGAAGTCATAGAATTAAATAAAGACAAATAAGAGAGAGAGAGAGAAAGAGAGAGAGAGGAACAACAGAAAGATAGACATAGAGAGAGAGAGAGAGAGAGAGAGAGAGAGAGAGAGAGAGAGAGAGAGAGAGAGAGAGAGAGAGAGAGAAGTATGACTAGTTACTCAAGTGTAAAGAATATAGTGACTAATTTTTATAGAATAGACAAAAAACTATTACAGGACAGAAACAGAGACTTGGTATACAAAAAGAAGAAGATCAAAAAGACTAGGCCTATTTAAATAAAGAAAACAATGGTTCAAGTTATTAAAGCTCATATTATCCAAGTTTAGTTATTTGTGCACTGTTTTACACGTGGTTGTATTATTATTATTAGTATTAGTATTAGTATTATTATGAGTAGTATCTACATGGCTTCGGCCCCTTGGTTGGTTGGTTGGTTGTGGTTATAAAGATTTGAGTTTTATTAATGTGTCTTTGTCCTATACTTGGCCTCCCGACCTCCTCCTCTTCCTCCTCATTTTCCTCCTCTTCCTCCTCATTTTCCTCCTCTTCCTCCTCATTTTCCTCCTCTTCCTCCTCCTCATTTTCCTTCTCTTCCTCCTCCTCATTTTCCTTCTCTTCTTCCTCCTCATTTTCCTCCTCTTCCTCCTCCTCATTTTCCTTCTCTTCCTCCTCCTCATTTTCCTCCTCTTCCTCCTCATTTTCCTCCTTGTTTTCTTTCTCCATCTTTGTTTTCCTCTTGTATCCTCTTTCTCCTCCTCCTCTTCCTCCTCATTTACCTCCTCCTCTTCTTCGTCTTGTTTTCCTCCTTGTTTTCTTTCTCCATCTTTGTTTTCCTCCTGTATTCTTTTTCTTCCTCATCCTCCATAGTGATTTTCTTCTTTTTTTCTCCTTGTATTCCTCTTGTTTTCTTGTTCCTCCATCTTTTGTTTACTCTTGTTGTCTTCCTTGTTATTTTCCTCATCATCATCATCTTGTTTTCCTCCATGTTTTTTTTTCTTCCTCCTCTTGTTCTCCTCCTCCATCATGTTCTCCTTCTCCTTCATCTTCTCCATCTCCTTTTTTTCCTCCTACACATAGTATTTTTTCTTTTTCCTTGAGTGGAATAAAACAAATAATAATAATAACTCGTTTCCATGGCAATTGAGGGAAATAAATAATAATAATAATAATAATAATAATAATAATAACTCGTTTCCATGGCAACTGAGTGGAATAAATAATAATAATAATAATAATAATAACTCATTTCTATGGCAACCAAATAGAACAGCATCACGTTTCCATGGCAACTGACTAGAGAGATATCCATGTGAGTGGTGGGGAGTTTATAAGTCTTGTTATGCCAGATTCCCTCGTCTGGAGTTAGTTCGTATTTCCTACACACACACACACACACACACACACACACACACACACACACATACACACACACACACACACACACACACACACACACACACACATACACATTGACCCATTCTTTTTTCTCTGTATACAAAGAACACACGTAGCCTTTAGAGCAATAGTGACACATTAACCCAACATGATGACATACAAGACATAATTATTAGTCTTTTACGCCACTCCTACTCGCGTGGATCGTCAAACAAAAGAATATATATTAAATTTTATCTAAAGCACAGTTTCTCTTTCGTATCTTAAGGCCCCAGTGATCGTGTATGAGACTTGGTGGCTTCTCATTCCTCCTGACTAGCCTATGCCACGAAACAAGCTCTTTTTCTATTTAGTTAGTGTTACGTGGCAATGTTTGAAGGACTCATTTATCTCCAATATTCTGACTACATCACAGGGTCCCTTAATTAAGAATATTTTAACGTGGTTTGCTTGATGCGCCGTTGATATTCTGAGAACTTTTACACAATCCTCGTCATCATCTATTCATATTACTCGGACCGTCACAGACAACAACAACAACACCATTATTCACCTCTTTCCTTCCTTATAAGTAAATATCGAGGACTGACTAGATTAAAAATTGTACTGCCGTAATTTTCAACTTTTTAAAACAAGTCTTTGAAATCGTGACTAGACGAATGTTTTTTTTTTTTTTTTTTTGGCGTGCGGAGATGCATATTACAGATTATTTTTGGAAAACATCTATGGAAACGCTTGACTAGATTTGCATTTTATTTATTTTTTTATATACGTATTTATTATTTTTTTGTAATAGATTATAGTCAGGTTTCTTTAGGTCCATCCTCGAACACTGACTGACTAGAGAATAGGTTTCACGAGTGTATGGTTGGCAAAGTAGATGGTTGGTTGGTTGGTTGGTTGGTTGGCTACTGATTCCTCCAAGCTGTACTACAAAACGAATCTTCTACACATATCTGAAGTAGTGGTGGTGTGTTTCCTGGCCTAGTCTGGAGGAAATGGTAGTCCCTCAGTCTGACCCTAATAAGAGATTTCCTACCTAACCCCTGTAAGATTTTCTGAACACCTGGCTCGACTGGTGATGCATTTCTTCCCCTTCTAGTGATGAGGTGGTTATGATGATAGTTGTGGTGGTGGTGGTGGTGGTTGTGGTGATGATAGTTGTGTTGTGGTAATGGTTGTGGTGGTGGTTGTGGTGGTAATGGTAGTGGTGGTGGTGGTGGTAGTGGTTGTGGTGGTGGTAGTTGTGTTGTGGTAATGGTGGTGGTGATGAGGGTTTAATTGTGGTGATCGTGGTGGTGGTGGTGGTGCTGATGGTGGTGGTGGTGGTGATGGGGTGGTGTTGAGGGTATAAATGTGGTTGTGGTGGTGGTCTTGGTGGTGGTGGTGGTGATGGTGTACGTATTGTGATGATTGTGGTTGTGGTGGTGAAGGTGTATGTATAGTGATGATCGTGATGGTTGTAGTGTGGTAAATGTCATAATCCTGTTCGTGACTAGAAAGATTTAAGTAAGTAGGAAACATCTTGTGGTCAAACATGAAGGCCACTGATTCCACCAAACTAACCAACAAAACAAACCCCTTACTACTACACTGAAGTATAGTCTGTTTCCTAGTAGACTTTGGAGGAATCAACAGCAACATAGACCTACCTCCAATCACTAAACCTTTCCAAACGTTTATCAAAAAAAAAAAAAAAAAAAAAAAAAAATATTAATGAAAATAAAAAATAAATAAATAAAAATGTATAATATAAAAGCAGAGAGTGATGCTATAAAGACTTAGACTAATATGGCTTTCACAGTAACACTTTTTTACCTTCGGACGCTGGTCAGAGCAACGTTTCCTCCGTCCTTCAGCTCCGTCTCCAAGTAGCAGGTATAATATGTGTGACCCTCGGACGGACAGAGGTTGAAGGACGGGAGATGAAGGAAAAAATGTACAGCTGGGATAAACTTTTGGTGTATTTTATAAACTTTCTGCGCGAATCTTAAAATAAATAAATAAATAGATATATAAATCAATAAATAAAATAGAAAATTATTCAAATCCTGGAGTTGAGTTAATCTTGGAGGCTTTTATTTGTTGGAGAATCATCAAATGTGGAGAAGTTCGCGAATCTTAAAGTTTGCGATTCTTAGAGGCTCGTCAATCTTGAAGAGTCGCGAATATTGGAGGCTGTCAACTCAATACTTCCTGGAGGCTCGCGAATCTTAGTGACTCGCGAATTTGTGAGGGGCTGGCTCGCGAATCTTAAAGACCCGCAAATTTTATCTGGAGGCTTGGCGTGTGGTTGGAGAAGGAAATATTCTATGCTGGAGTATAGGTTGGTTAGTTGGTTGGTTGTGGTGGTTCGCTATAAAAGGTGTGTGTGTGTGTGTGTGTGTGTGTGTTATTCTATGGTGGTAAAGGTTGGTTGTGGTGGTCTGCTATAAAAGGTGTGTGTGTGTGTGTGTGTGTGTGTGTGTGTTATTCTATGGTGGTAAAGGTTGATTGTGGTGGCCTGCTATAAAAGGTGTGTGTGTGTGTTTGTTTGTGAGTGTGTATGATATTCTATGATGGTAAATGGTAGCCTGCTATAAAAGGTGTGTGTGTGTGTGTGTGTGTGAGGTGGTGAGGGAGGCCGCCGGAGCTACAACACGACTGACTGACTGACTGACTGACTTGAACTGTTCCTGACGTGGCTTCTCCAGGCAACAACAGACGGCGTAGGTAACACGTGATGAGGAAAGTAACCAATAAAGGAGAACTACGACTACCTACGACTAGTTCACAAAATCCTTGAGCTCTGATGCACGTGGAAGTGCAAGTATACTTTACTATGCATGATAGTAAAGATTGGTACCATTAATATATTGTAGGCCTATTTACATTTCTTTGGTTAAAAGAAAAAAAAAAGGCTTTTCTTAGAATCCTTACAAGTTACATAATAAGACCTACTCGTCAGCCGTACTGTGGAAACTTTGGGAGAGTCTGAGTGTGGTGGGCCAGGATTTATTTATATATATATAACCTCAGAGGTGGTCCTGGCTTGCTGCACCACTACAGTGTTTCACGTGATATCACTGGGTCAGGCCACAGAGCCGTATTCATTATATGCAGTAAATGGGGAGACTTACACTAATTTTGTACAAATTGTCCTGACATTCATAAATTTCACAGTCAAACCTTGAAAGAGTCTAAAAAAATCACATGTGCTCTGTTGTGCTCAGGGTCCTTGTGAGACGTGTGGCCTGAGCATTCATGAGCGGACAACTGTGTGAGGTCACTGGTGTTCGTAACGAGAGTACACTAACTGACGTCTTATCGTGAACAAGGGCACTAAAGTCACCTCCTTGACCTGTCACTGTATAGAAGTCACATTTTCCGACCCCTGATGCCTTTGGTTGCAGTGTTGGCGCTGCCCCTGGCCCCCGGTGGCTCCCCTGCCCCCAGGAGCCAGACGGCGCCATACTGGCCCTGGGTGTCACCCCAGGGCCCCTCACCTCGATTGTCCCGTCGCTCCGTTTTTCCACCACTCGGCGCACAGATGCTGCCACTCATCTGTGTCACCGGGGGCGTCCACCCACTGACCGGTCTGGCGTCACTGCGTCAGTTGCCGAGTGGCTTGGTGGGCGTGAGCAGCAGCGTAGGCGTAACTGTACGCCCATGATGGCCCTGGTGCCATCCATCTGTCCCCAGCATCGCCCTGGTCCGTCCAGAGTGGACGGGGTGTGGGCGGGCAGGGGGCGGCGTTGGCAGTGCCATTAGGTGATGGGCGGTTAGCCTGCTGTTGATGGTGGTGGTGCTGCTGCTGGTGGTGGGCGGAGCGGGCGGGAAGTTCGAGGGAAGGGCGGGCACCAGGGGAGGCCATCCACTACGGGACAGGCGTGTGCGGCGGCATGGGGGACGTCATCATGGAGCCCATAGAGGTGTGTACATTGGGCCCAGTCATCTGTTTCTGGGTGGCAGCGAACTTCATTCTCTTCTGCTTCTGGCGCTGATTACAGAACCACACACGCACCACATTCTTCTTCAGGTCCAACTTCTCGGCGATGGCTGCGATCTTTTCTCCAGAGGGTCGTGGCTGCACCGCAAAGTAAGCTTCCAGTGATCGCTTCTCCGGCGCTGCAATGGACGTACGTTTACGTTTCTGTTGGAGATGAAAAGAAAGAAACATCAGTGATCGAACTCACCTGTATTCTCACTACAACTAAACTGAAGTAAAATCTCAGCCTCTCTCCTCCTGCCTGCTCAGGGGATCACTTTTGTTTGACTTGTAGGTACTCTGAATAATGAAAAAATGCCTGTATGTTAACTTTGGTCATAAGAGCGGCCTACTGCAGAAGTTGGATGGCTGGTTGATGGTGATGGCTGAGAGTGTGATGGTGTTTGTCATAATGGTGTGGGATGAGGTCAAGATGGTCAGGATAGACACTCCTACATCCTTCTCCATCTCATACTCCTCCTCTTCCTCTTCTTCCTTCTCTTTCTCTTACCTCATGTGGTTGATAACAGGAGCAAAACATTAAGTCATTAAATTGCATCACGTCAAAATATTGTAATTGCATATTTAAAGCTCCTTCGATATCCATTTAAAAACCTTTTACACTATCGCTACAAACAACAATAATACAAAGGAAGAGTTGGGCCTCACTTCCACGGACATTGGCCTCGTCATTAATGTATTCGGAACCAAAATTTTAGATGAATTATTCCTCTCGATGGCTGCTGGGTGGGAGTGTGGTGGGTGGGTGCCTTTGGGGAGGGGGGCGAGGGGCGGCGACACTTCAGAGGGGATGGGTGGGGGGGGGGGGCACAATGAGGGGAACTACTAACCCTCTCGAACCACAGTCGCCTCAGGAGTTGAAGGGGGAGGGGGGCGGGTGATGGGGTAGTGCCTCTGTGTAATGCTTATAAGTGGAGGGGAAGCTGGGGAGGGGGTGTAGGGGGGGGGGCTCGCGAGGTGTGTATTGGTGGTCTTTATCTACTCATACTCTGCGTGATGTGAGGGAGAAGAAGGAGGAGAAAGAGGAGGTGGATGGATGGGAGTGTGTGTTGCTACAGTCTACCTCACTCGTGTCTGTAGTGAGTGAGGCAGCTGTAATTAAAATATATAAAAATTTGTTGTTGGTTAAGGGACCCCGTGATGTAGTAAGAAAATTGGAGGTTAGTGAGTCCTTCAATCATTGCCACGAAACACCACCTAAATGGAAGGACCTTGTTTAGTGGCATAGTCAGGAGGAATCAGAAGCCACCAAGTCTCATACATGATCACAGGGTCCTTAACTTGGAGAGAAATGCACCGGTTCCCTTCGTTCTAGCTTATACCAGACTTTTTTCACGTATAAAAACAAAACATAATAATAATGATTCTTAAATGTGTACAACAAGTCTGGTGTCATAAATTTTAGTCATATTTTTTATTTTACCTTATACCAAAAAAAAAAAAAAAAAAAAAAAAGTACTAAAATTTGAGACAAGGGAAGTGGTACATTTTCTCCAAGTTAAAGATTATTATATGCTACAAGTGGATTGGGAATGTGTAGTGGTGATAATAAACGTAGCCCCACTCGTGTTTATAGTGAAGTAGACTCCTAGAATAATATAGTGACTGGTATTGGTAACACATTAATTAACTACTGCCATCATAAACACACAACTAACTACTGCAGTACATCATTTGTTATTAAGGGGATTGTAGTATACTTTTGGTACATTATTTTGAGCTCCTTGATTCCTCCAAAGTATATATATTATGTATGCCAGGAAACAGGACCAGATTAACTAAAAAAAATAAAATAATGGTGAACTGTTGCCTGGAATAGTTTTTGGTGGAATTGGTTACTCCAGATTTACCAACACTGTACTAACTCTTTTTAATTAAGGGGTCTCTGACATTGGTGACTGACTGAAGAAGGTAAACTGAGTCCTCCAAACTATGCCACATCACAGTATCAGTGTTGTGGAGGTCTGTCTCGTGGCGTAGTTTGGATGAAGCAGTAACTCCAGTAAAACCTCAAATTATACAACTCGTAAAACACACATTCTCGAAACAGAAGAAATTATTGGCTATATAATTTTATAACAGCTTTTCGGTCCAGCTTTTTTTTTTTTTTTTTTTTTTACAATAAATAATTTCTTAGTTTCGATGATGTGTGTTTAAGAAAGTGAAGTGTTGGTGAAATGCAAAATCTAGCTTGCTCTAAAATCTGCCAAGAAACAGACGGCCAAAAGTTAAGTGTTGTGTTTAGGGACATAGTTTGTGTGTATGTGTGTGAATTTGCATGTACAGTATAGGTGTTTTGTGTGTGTGTGTGTGTGTGTGTGTGTGTGTGTGTGTGTGTGTGTGTGTGTGTGTGTGTGTGTGTGTGTGTGTGTGTGTGTGTGTGTGCTGGACTTGCATGTAGACTATACTTAAATATGTAAGTCTCTCTGTGTATATTTGTATGTGGGTTTGTGTTCATGTGCGTATGAGGTGGCTGTGTATGTGATGTAAATTCCAGTGGTGCGAATGTGTGTGTCAGACTGTGTGCGTGCATCCATATGTGTGCCGTAGTGTGTGTGTCTGTGTGTTTATGTATGCAAAAGGAGGTTTGAATTGCAGTAATGAATTTTTCACGCACTCTGCAATGCTTGTCGACTCGTGAATGTAAAATACAGACCACACGGTGTGAATTTGCATGCATAGGTGTAGTGTGTGTGTGTGTGTGTGTGTGTGTGTGTGTGTGTGTGTGTGTGTGTGTGTGTGTGTGTGTGTGTGTGTGTTTGTGTGTGAAATTCCATGGATAGGTGTTTTTTTTGTGTGTGTGTGTGTGTCTGTGTGTGTGTGTGTGTTTATACTTGTCAGGTTATTCGTTTGCATTTTATAAGGGTCTGCATGTCAAGTGTGTGAACCTGTATGTGTGTGTGTGTGTGTGTGTGTGTGTGTGTGTGTGTGTGTGTGACTTCAAACGTGTACATGTATTGGGAACGAAAGCATGTGGAATAGTGTACAATAAAGTCAGGTGGTCAAGTGAAGAATGTGAGGGGGTCATTATTGTGAAGTGAGGTGAAGGTGAAGTCTAAAGTGAAGGTGAGGGCCAGGTGAATCAACGGTAAACAAACAAACAAACACTGGCCAATAAACATCAATATCTACAGTAAACATTTCTTCCAGTTATATATACATTAATTACCAATATATAAGGGGATCATGTCTAGTGTTGATCAATCTGGAGCAACTTTTTCCTCCAATCTATTCCAAGCAACAGACCATCATTATTTTTGGTAACCTGTTCTTGTTTCCTGGAATACTTTGGAGGAATCAAGGGGCTCCAATGTACCAAAAGTGTAAATACCCCCTTAATTAATTTAGGTGCTACTGAATCATCCAAACTATGCTCCAAAACAACAACAGACCCCTCACTCGTATGTGGGGATCATCTGTTTCCTGGCTTGGTTTGGAGGATTCAGTAGCCCCCCATGCAGTTAACCCAGAAGAAATTGATTGCCCCTCCCCCCCCTTTTAAACAGACAAGCTATAGACAGATAATACACCAAAACACAAGCACCTGAAACAGACCACCTTCTCGTCATAGATAGGTGGTCTGTTTCCTGGCACATGTATTGATAAAGCGAGGCGAGACGTGTGGCTGTGTGCCCTCCACGTCACCTGCTACACACACATACATATACATACACATACATAATACACATACATACATACACTCGCCTGCAAAACACCCCCTTCGTTCCTCCTTCCTTTCAGTTATAAATATAAATTCATGTCTTTAATTAATTAAATTGGATATGTTGGTATAATTCCTTCATTTCTGTTATAATTAATTCATATCTTTAAGTATGTTGTGTATTTGGTATGTTTGATTTTCTTTTCATACATGCATTGGGAAAGATGACTAACCGTATGTATATCTTTTAAGTATATTGGAATAAAATGTATGTATGTATCTGTTTTCATACATGTAACGTTAAATAAAACTTAATATACACCGTTGTAGATTAAACTCTTAGTAATTTTCATAGTCATGGGTGGAACAGGGGTTTTGCAGACAACTGTACATAACATAACATAATTGTAGGTACAGTCACGAGCCAAAATAAGGTGTTGTTAAAGTTGAGAATCACCTGACGAACCAGTGAACCAATTACAACACATATTATCCTTTCTGTCTCATACTTGTTGGAGCTGATTGAAGGGGATGCCATTATTATTATTATTATTATTATTATTATTATTATTATTATTATTATTATTATTATTATTTTTATTATTATTATTATTATTATTATTATTATTATTATTATTTTTATTTTTATTTTTATTTTTATTATTATTATTATTATTATTATTATTATTATTATTATTATTATTTTCATGGCTCGTGGCTGTACAGATAAGAAAGGAGTGAGAGAGTGGGATGGGACCAAGGCGAAGCTTCGAGGGTCGCTGGTATATCATCATCATCATCTTGGAGGGGGGACCGTGATGTCTGTCGGCGAATTGGAGGCTACTGATTCCTCCAAACGATGACAGGGAAAAAAAAAAAAAAAAAAAAAAAATCTGTTTCTTATGTGAATGTGGAGGAATCAATAGCCGCCCCTCCAATTCGTCCCCCCCCCCCCCCCCTTCAAATACCATCGTTGGACCCCGGGATATGCACACTGTTCACAATTTAGCTTTTGTTTACATTTTTGTCTACGTCCGATTCCATACACTATCGAATCTATTTTTTAACTTTTATGAGGAACTGAGAACTGCATTCCTTTCAAATTTAGCAGTCCGGAAATAAAAAAAAAAAAAATAGATAGATAAATACAATACATCAACAAAAAAAATATAAATATAACTCTGGAATGTAAACAGTGTTCCGTAGAAAAAGCGCTAAATTGTCAACGTGTGGGGAAGTGTCGCCAGGCCAGGGAAGGTTCACCTCTATACCCACGATCAATAAGGTTGAGAATCCCCAGTCAAGGCCAGCACTCAGCGTTACCACTTTGCGGGACACAGGGGCACATAATACCCTCCTTTTTCTTCTCCTACTTCTTTTTCTTCTTTTTATTTTACTTCTTCTTTTTCTCTACCTACCCTCCTCCTCCTCCTCCTCCTCCTCCTCCTACTCCTTCTCTACCTACCTTCCTTTTCCTTCAAAACTAACCTATCTAAAATCTAACCTAACCACCCATACGAAATGAAATCCAACTTAACCTAACCTAACCTAACCTAACCTAACCTAACCTAACCTAACCTTAGCACCACCCATACGTCATGAAACCCAACCCAACCCAACCCAACCCAACCCAACCAAATTCAACCTAACCTAACCTAACCATAACACCACCCATTCGTCATGAAAACCAACCTAACCTAACCCAACCCAACCAAACATAACCTCACCTCATCTAACTTCAAGACAAAGAAAGAGAGAGAGGGAAAGAAAAAATATTGGTAGCTGCGAAGGTGGGTGAAAGAGAGATGATATAAGTAGCGAGAGAGAGAGAGAGAGAGAGAGAGAGAGAGAGAGAGAGAGAGAGAGAGAGGGATTTTGTCGTAGCCTAACCGGTTGAAGGATGCTTGATGGTGAGGTGGGGTGGGGGGTGGGGTGCAGATAGTGGAGTTGGGGAGGGGGTGGAGGTGGAGAGAGCAGGGTAGGTGGATCAAGAGGGGAGTGGAGAGAAGGGAAATAGGTGGAGGAGGGGGTAGATGAAGTTGGAGGAGGGGGTCGGTGGAGAGGAAGAGAGGGGGCAGGAGGAGAGTAAGAGGAGTGGAGAGGGGGGATAGGTGGATGTAGTGGGGAAGGAGTAGGTGGAGGTGGAAGAAAGGGTAATGAAGGATGGGGGTGAAGAGTAAGAGAGGGAGGGGGGGGGAGGGGGGAGAGTAAGAGAGAGGGGGGGAGGGAGGAGTGGGGAGAGGATGTTAAAGGATGGGGGTGGAGAGTAAGAGAGAGGGGGGGAGGGAGGAGTGGGGAGAGGGTGTTAAAGGATGGGGGGGGGAGAGGAAGAGAGAGGGGGGGGGAGGGAGGAGTGGGGAGAGGGTGTTAAAGGATGGGGGTGGAGAGTAAGAGAGAGGGGGGAGGAGAGAGGGATGGAAAGGAGGGGGGGGGGGGGATTGAAGGAGGGAGGAGGCCTACCTGAGATAATTTACACAAGTAGACTGGAGTGTGTACGCAATTAAGTCCTCACCAAACAGTGCTACACTCCACACACCGATACACCCACCGATACACCGATATATATATACTGAATAATACACTAATAGACTGATAAACCGATATATATACTGAATAATAGACCAATATGTATATTGAATGATAGACTGATAGACCGAAACGTATACTGAATGAATGATACACCAATACACCGATACATATATACTGAAAGATAAACTGATATGTATACTGAATGACAGACCGATAGACTGATAAATATACTGAATGATACACCGATATATATATACTGAATAATAGACCGATATGTATATTGAATGATAGACTGATAGCCCGATACACCAATAAATATACTGAATGATAGACTGATACACCGATATATAAACTGAATAATATACTGATAGATTGATAGACCAATACGTATACTGAATGAATCATATACCGATACACCGATTTATATACACTGAATGATAGACCAATACAATAATACACATACGTTGATTTATATACCGACTAAATACAAAACCAAATACAAATACACTGAATATAGACTGATGAAATAATAAGGGTTAATTATCATGTGCATAGGAAAGAAGGAGGATTGTTGGCTTGGCTTCCTAACCACCAGAAACCAAAACAAAACAAAAAAATGAACAGAAAATAAAGTCAGACTCCATCCGCCCCTCAGGACTCCGAGTTAACTCTTGTAGCCTCGAGTCAATAGCAACTCCTTCATTCACTCATTTTCTCTCTCTCTCTCTCTCTCTCTCTCTCTCTCTCTCTCTCTCTCTCTCTCTCTCTCTCTCTCTCTGTATCATTGTGTCTATCAGTCTATCAATCTTTATCCATTATTCTGGTGTGCAAAACGAAAAAAAATCCATTACGCTATAAAATATCTTCTGGGTTAATCAGGAATAGATATGCATTTCTTGGATAAAACTATAATGTACATTGGTGTCTTGTTTAAGATGGATCGATACTTTTAGATCGCTACTGATTCCTCACAAACTATGTCAGAAAACAGACTGCCTTAGTAAACGAGTAGGGGATCTGTTTTGTTGCAGTGCTTAGTGGTCTACGTAGACTCCAAAAACTCCCACACCAAACTACCCCTCCCTTAAGGACCCTGTGATCTTTTATGAGACTTGGTGGCTTCTGATTCCTCCCGACTATGCCACGAAACAATCTCCTTCAATACGGGTGATGTTTCGTGGCAATGTTTGAAGGACTCGCTAACCTCCAATTTTCTGACTACCTCACGGGGTCCCTTAAGGTAACCTAAATCAAAAGTGTTATGAAGAAGACCCAACAATAAATAACCCAGCCATCCACTTCCTGAGGTAATTCTTTCAAGTCCTCCTTATACAATGAAACTAATCTTCCCATATCCCCTTGTGTGTTCCCTTTGCTGGATTTCTCTGGACGGATCCCCTTAAGAAAATCCTCTTTGTGTCTCTTTGTTGTCAAGTGGTGGTGGCAAGGAAGGACAGAGAAGCTCTTTCTTTCTGTCCCTTTCAAGTGGTGACTAGTGGATGGGTCGTCCTTTCCCCTCATACGATAATAGTAATGTGCTTCTTTTATTCCTTAAAGCATAATCGTCTTTCTGTTCCCCTCCCTCTCTAATGTGGAATAGGGGGCCATCGCTCCCCCTAAGAAAATTAAGCTCACTACCCTCTAAGAATGTCGTCCCTGTGTCTCCCTCGCTCAAGTGGTAACAAGGGGTCGTCGCTACCTCCACGAACTAATATTACAAGGGGTAGTCATTCCTCCCATTGAAAACTGTGCCCTCAGTCCCATTAAGAAAATAGTCTTTGTGTCCCAAGTGGTAACAAAGGGTGATCGCTCCCTCTAAGAAAATTCTTATGCTCTCCGTCCCCTTACAAAATTACAAAGGGGGTTGTCATTCCCCATTATAAGAAAAATATGACGTCCCCTTTCATCTCCCTTTAAGAGTATAAACTGTATATATTCTTTGAGGTCCCGAGTGGTATCAAGGAGTGCTGGCCTTCATCACACGCTTTTTAAAGGATCGGGCCTAAATCCCCGGGAAGTGACGGCCGCTCATCCTCACATCATCTACCTCGCCCATAGGCAGGACCGAGGGCGCTTCCGGGTCCCTGACGCTTGTTCTTGGCCTGGGCTTCTGCTTCCTCCAGCCACGCCTGCAGCACCGGCTTCAGGGCGATCATGTTGTTGTGGGAGAGCGTCAGGGATTCGAACCTGTTGAAGAGTATAAGCGAGAGAGGGAAAAGAAATAAGGTGGTTAGTCATATTGTACTTGGTTGGTTTGTTGGTTGTTTGGGTTGTAGTTTGGTAGAGTTATTTTGTTGTAGTTATTGTGGTTGTTGTGTGGGTCATTATTTTCTTATAAGAGATATAGTTAACACATACTGTACATACATTATCACAGAACACATATGCTTCACTAAGACTTTGTTAGTATTCGTCAAGGGGTTTGATGATCAAGATGCTGTTGGGGGAGAAACATTTGTAATTAAGTAAGTAAGACTTTATTATGACTACCATCCCTAAAAGTAGACAGACGGAGCTACTTTAGTGGCCCATAAAACACTTATTTTTTCCCCCTAACCTACCCTCCCATAAAAGGAGTGAGGACATCAAGGGGAGAACCAACACAGGGTAAAAGTAGGGCTTCTAGCAGAGAGTAAAGTTTCCCCTCCTTAAACACTGCGGAAAGAAATGCTCACAAAAATGTTCGCCTGCCTTTCCCCTCCCTGTTGTGGCCGAACACTGAGGCTGGCATTATGTGTAAGGGGGGGGGGGGGGGGGAGGCATACTGTACTTTCTCTTGTCTTTACTGAGGCTGGAATTATGTGGAAGGAGGGGAGGCATACTATATTTCTCTTGTCTTTTACTGTGAGAGATCAAGGGTACTCTGGAACGTGGAAAGTGCTGAGAGAAGGTACAGTACATTACTAAAGAACTAAAGAGCTATATTGAAGTTAACGCAGATACGACCTTGATTATTACAACTGAAGTAGGCGATGGTAAAAAAAAAAAAACATAAATAAACAAACTCACAAACCCTCTGTAACTAATTGGCTCTCAAACGAAACCTTTGTAACTAACTAACCAACTATCTAACTAAGCCTTTGTAACCTACCAACTAACAAAATATATAACTAATCCTTTGTAACCAACCAACTAACGAAACCCTTGTAACTAACTAACCAACTATCTAACTAATCCTTTGTAACCAACCTACTAACTAACTAAAAAACTAATCCTTTGTAACCAACCAACTAACAAATTAAATAACTAATCCTTTGTAACCAACCAACTAACTAACAAAATAACTAATCCTTTGTAACCAACCAACCAACTAACAAAATAACTAATCCTTTGTAACCAACCAACTAACTAACAAAATAACTAATCCTTTGTAACCAACCTACTAACTAACAAAATAACTAATCCTTTGTAACCAACCTACTAACTAACAAAATAACTAATCCTTTGTAACTGACCTGCAGATGGTGGACTGTGAGAGAGCTCCGACCCCGGCAGCTTGAGGTTGGCTAGTGCTTTGCCCACGTCTGCCTGTGTGACTCCAAGCTTGATACGCCTCTGCTTGAACCTCTCAGCGAAGGCCTCCAGTTCTCGGGGATCGGTGTCAGTGTCGTGCATACTGCTGGGAGAAGGGTAAGGGACACCATAAGGCTCATGTTATTTACAGGGGGTCATTGTAAGGCACTATTTTTAGATATTATTGTGTGTGTGTGTATGTTGTTTTTTTTTGTGTGTGTGTGTGTGTGTGTGTGTGTGTGTGATTGTACGGTATGTGTGTATGTGTGTTGTGAGTGCGTGTGTGTGAGTGTACTGTATGTGTGTATGTGTGTTGTGAGTGTGTGTGTGTATACTGTATGTGTGTATGTGTACATGTGTGAGTATATGATTGTGTGTGAATGTGTATTTATGTACAGTACGTGTGAATGTATGTACAGGTATGTATGTGTGTGTTTTTTTTTTTTGTTTCTACGGCCAAGAGTGTAAGTGGTAGAAGGTTAGTCACAGCATCAGGGATCAATTCTTTAGAGGGGAAGGGGGGGGGGGGTACCTAAGCCCAATTTATATATTTACTGTGTGATTTAAATTTTTCTACGGGCGATAGTTTAATTTTTCGATATTTTGTCATCTTTGCTGGACGATTTGAAAACACAGAGCAATGGTTTTCGATGACACAATTACTATCATCATTACTATCATTACTATCATCATTACTATCATTACTATCATCATTACTATCATTACTATCATCATTACTATCATTACTGTCATCATTACTATCATTACTATCATCATTACTATCATTACTATCATCATTACTATCATTACTGTTATTGTTCATATTTAAAAAAGGACTTTGCATTCTATCGGCCGTACAGGTGTGGTGTTGTGACAAAGATATAGTGAACTTGGGTGGTGCAGGTGTAGTGTAGTTGTGTGATGTAGCTGTAGGTGTGTAGGTGGTTTGGTTTATACAGTCAGTTTTTCCGTGATACAGGTGTGGTGTGGTGTTGTTGTGTAGTGTAGATGTGGTGTAGTAAGTGTGGTGTGATTGTGTGATGCGCAGGTGACGTCATGTAATTGTGTGTGATGTAGGTGTGTGTGAT